>JANHFX010004163.1:5973-15987 GCA_027560015.1 Chloroceryle amazona
GGTGGCAGCCGGGCCGATGGCCACCTGCCCAACCCCGACACCGCGGCGCTCGGCCGGCAGCCAGGACCAGCCGCCAAACCCTTTGCCTGCAAAGGAGCTCCTCGGTATTTACTCACAAACAGCCGGGCTCTTCCGCACGCCGGGGAGCAGAGGCCAGAGCAGCCCGAGGCTCCAGCGGGAGCCGACGGCAGGTTGCAGCTCCCCTGTCCCCGCCGAGCTCCGAGGGGTGAGCTGTGCAGCGATGATGCCTGCTCCGCGGCTCACAACACAGCCACCGCTTTTACAGTAGAAGAGGCAGTGACACTAATAGCCACTAATCCTCCCAAAGGCTTTCTGGTCCCTTGCCAGGTCAGCTTTAATCAGCTGCGACTGTAAAAAAGTAAAACTTTTGAGGACTGGGTTACATTACACAGCAAACCTTACAAACGCCTCAAGCCAGTCCCCTGACCCGGCACTACAGCTGCTTTAACAGCCACCAGCTCCCAGAGAGCACTGATCATCTGCTTAGGAAAACACGACTAGCAAGTTAGCAGTCTGATTTCCAATACATCTGTGTCACTAAATAGCCACGTTTCAAGTCAGCAAACCCACAGCTACCATATTTCAGTGGGGAGCTGGAAAGATTTTGATTCCCAGTGATGTCAAATAAGAGGTTGAGTTACTGTGCTCTAAGCTCCAGTTCCTCAGACTCGTGAAGGTATCAGTGGCTGTGAGCTGCTCCAAGCCAATGCACTGATGCCACTTAACAGCTACTTCTAGGCTCAGGTACCTCTGAGTGTTTGGAAATGCCCTTGGCTTCCATGTCTGAATCAACCGTCCAGGCACGCAGAGAAGATTGCTGGCATGACTCCTTTCTGTAATGAACCAATATTTATACAAGGAAACACAATAAATGTTATTAACAGTGGGGAATCCCATTTTCACTGGGACAAGTCCAGATGTTGCTTCCTAATTGTAAACTATAAAATGCAAAGTGCAGCAGGTACCACTGAAATTGAACTATCTACATGAAGTTAATGGAGACATTTGCTGTCCTGAGATTTTGGCAGTGGCGAGACATCTGTTAGGGTAATCAGGAAAAATGACAGAAGTGAAAAGTTTCCTGGTAGCCCACTGAACACTTTCTGCACAGGAGCTTCCTTCAGACCATTTTTAAAAGGCACTCAAGAACGTCCATACCTTTTGGAGAGCAAAACAACACACGAGTTTACCCGAGAACAGGAGAAGGAAGGTAACGCCTGCTGTTGTGGAACACAATCCGATAAATACCCGCAAGCTCCATCTCAGCCACTGTGCTTAATCTTCTTGTCACTTTGGAGGGGCTTTTTCTTTTTTACCCACTGGTACTCGCAGGGGTGCTGCCTGCATTTGCTCACGTAGCAGCTGCATGCAGGTAACGTCCTGCTCTGCAGCCACTCTCCTTCATGGGCAGCAGGCACCATTTCACTGCAGTGCCAGGACAGAGACATGGAACATCACACTGTGATTTCACGAGGAGAAATTTGGTGTAAAAAAGCTGTGTCTGGCAAGCCAGTCTACACAGATTATTACTGATTTGTAACACCTCATCAGACCGCACACTGCATACAGAAGAAGATTGTCCTTGCTCATCTGTGCTTATACTTTAAGCAGGCGCCCTGGCAGAGAAGGGCTGCTTCATGCCCTAAAGCACCTTGCTTTCCCTTCCTCACCCCTGCCAGCCACTCCTGTTTTGCTGACCTGGACCGAAACCTGGTTGGTAGAGATATCCCTTGGAAAAAATTCCAGGTGCTCAGCAAAAAGATGCAAAGAGCATATTTTTATTGGCTAAACCACAAATGTCCAGGTTAGGAAACGCACCTCTGTATAGAAGAGCTGCAGCCCCAGAGCCTCACCCGTTCCCTCCGCTGAGGATGAGGATGTACCTCTCTCCTGCATCTCCTTGGAGGCCCCTTGTCCCAGGCTGCAGCTAGGCAAAGAGAGGGTATTTCCGTTCTGCGGGACACTGAGTTCCAGATGAAATATGAAATGCACATTTGAAATTTCCAGCATTGTTTCAGGGAGGGAAAAATCAAAACATTTCCATCCGAAATGAAACAGAGAAACTGACTGTGCCTGTGCTGGACCATCTGAGGAGTCCTGCAGCCTCGGAATGCCTCAGGACCAGGGTCGAGCTGGGGACTTGGCCGGTTACCAACAGGGCACCCTTGGCCAGTGCCTCAGCCATCCTGGGTGCTGCTACCCCATCCTGACGAAGGCAGACAGGCAGGAGCATCTCAGTCCCCTCACCAGCTGCATCCCAGCTGCTGCTGGGCATTGATGCTCTCTTGCTTTCTTCCCGTTACACAGTGTGGCTTTTAAGCTATTTTAGGGTTTTAGACTAATGTTCCTGTATTTCCTACAGGGTGGTGGGGACACAGAGGGAGGGCAAGTATATCCAGATGGGCTTTTCAGGATGCAGCCTTTAGCTCTTGCTTTTTTGCACTGGCAGGAGGAAGAGAAACCAAACCCAAATATTCTGTTACTGTCATAAACTCCTTGAATTCTCCCACTTTCAATACTCCCAAAATTAGGGCCATGCACCATTGCCTCACTATATCCTTTTCCCTCTGCTCTTTATGGATATTCTATATGAGGCCAGTCTACAGTTTCTGTCATCGTTAGAGGATTTCATGACAAATGGGCTATAAGCCTGAACCTTTAATCCTTCCTATTCATGCGAGCGCAAAGGCCCCAGGGAGCGCCTGCATTATATTGTCACGGATGAGATTCTCTCAGTGTGAATCTCTCTCCCTTGAGGATATTGAACATCCACCTCACCAACAGCATCCTTCTGAAGGGAGGTCCCTGTAACTCCTCCCTATGAATCTTCACCCTGACGAAGCGGTTATGGATAACAAATGCTTCATTATGTGGGGCAAACTCCCTGGGCGCGAGGAAGCCAAACAGCAAACTTCTGCTGCCAGTAGACCATGCTGAGCAGATCGTATAGTCCAAAAGCTACACATGGAAATGCTGTCAGTGCATCCCTGGTTAAAAATATAATATCCATTCTTGGGCTATTATTATTCCTATTATTTCCTGGTCCGTAACAAGATCCAGGAAATCCTAAATTTCCTCTTTCCTAGAAAGCATTTTAATACAGCTAACATTCCTCCCATCATGTTCCTTGAGAGCAGACAGATCAGGCTGGATTCTCAGATACAACACTCACTAACCAAATAAATAAATAAATATATCAGCCGTGAACTTCATAGGTAAAGAACTAAGAAGAAAACAGAGTCAAGATCTTATTTTGAAAAAAAAAAAAAGTAAAATTCATTCAGGTCAGAAATGCATGGTCAAGATCCTTAAGCATTCTACGCAACAAGATGTAATAGTGGGCAAAATAATGATGTAGCTATGATGGAATTATTTTAGTGGCCTGGCTCCAGATGAGACTAGAGTTATTTTTAAAGACACTTCATGCATTTTTCACCCCCTGATGCTCCTAAAGATAGAGATCCATGGAAGGTTTAACTGTAAAAGTTCTCACTCAAAACCTCTTGTGCTTAATTTCATTCCTACGAGCAGGTTTACTACAGCATTAAAGGCACACAAAACTTCCAAGCTTGGACAAATATTTGATGTGGCTTTGAATTAGATTGGTCATACCTGAAGAGTGAACAGTGGCTGGAAATTCTCACCTTTCTTATCGCCTGTGGAGTGTGTGATGGGATGGAGAGCCCTGAATCTCAGTGTCTAACCCTCTGACTGTGCTCCTGCATAATTCCTCTGAACACTGTGTATAGGCCAAGCAAGAGAAACCTCTAGCAGTGTCCCTCCCAAAAGTGCTTTCTCCACATTATCTGCACGTGAAAGGCTGTGAATGGCAGAGTCACCTCTAAGACCCTAAGGATTTTGCAGCTTAAGTTCTCATTACACAAACAATGCTCCACTGGCAACAGAATTAATGAGTCTAGTTTTCTACAGCCTTGTGTCCTTTGTCCCCTGTTTACCCTTCCTCCCCACCAAGATAATCTCAGCCTCCCTCTCTGCCGTGGGGGGACAGCCCAGAGAGTAAGAAACTGGAGAGGCTGGCGATCTGGGCAGGCTGTGTGTGCTGTCTGGGCAGCCCAAGTCTTCAAGACTTTCCCGCGGCAGCAGCATCACTCTGAGCCATTCATCTCAAATCAAACACCTCCACAGAGTTTGCAGAAAGCTGCTATTTCTCCCAGGTCTGGGTAATTTGGCTAAAAGTAAAGAAAGAGAAGGGAAAGTTCATGCCTGAAGCTTCTGAAAACTTGGATACCAGCTCATAGCCAGACATTTCACATGTGGCCACGAACAGCAAAGAACTTTTGCTGAAGGCCTGGCAGATGTTGTCACTTGATTCCTAAGCATCCCCAGACACAAGTCCCCAAGAGCCAAGTCCATCTAACGTTGTCTACTCTGCAGACCCTCGCCTTCTCTGAAAGGGTGACCGATATAAATAATTAATTCTGGTTTCAGTTCCTAAATATTTCATCAGCCTACTTCTACATCTAGATTAATATCCCTTTCATGTCACAAAATCTGCTGGTTTCATGATTAGTATGAAGAAATACCTCTGTATCACACCCATCACCATCCCTGGAAAACCCACCTACATTAAGGGATCTGCCTGTTGTCAGAGCTGGAGTTGAGAGGCATGAAGGACATCAGGTGGGGGACACGCTGGTCCAAGGGATGCAGCACTGCTAATAGCTGCTCAGCAATTAGGAGTTTACACTCTACTGGGTGAGCAGAAAGAGGCACCATCTCTGTGGAAAATGGATCATTTGAGCAGGTAATTTAGACCTGCTAAGGGGCCAAATGGAGGTTTAGTATTTGCATTTAACACACTGAATTCAGTGCTTCATTTTGCAGTCTTGGTGATGCTGCTTGAGGAAGGAATTGTTTCAAACTTACGAAACTCGTAGTGAAAAACCTTGTAAAAAAACCAAACCCAAACAACAAACCAGCCTCGGGACCTTTGCCTCTATTTTGACTGTCACAGGAGGATTTTAGCTGGTTTAGGCTTCTTTGTCCTTCAGCTCCAGGAGCTTGCCTTTCTCTGCTCCCTCAGTCCTGTCCTGGCCTACTCCTGTCACTTCTCCACCCTTACCTCTTCACCCCTTCTCCCAGCACCTAACCCAAGCTCTCTTTGGTTTCTCCTGCCATCCCTGGTACCTCATCCATGCTCCACCACCACTTCCCACTGCCCCTCTGCCCTGAGCTCTCCCTCCTGCTCAAGGCTCCTGTCCCCCTGTCCTGACATCCTCAGCTCTTCATCCAGACTCCCTGTACAACTTCCACCCGCACCAGCGTCCCACGTGTCCCACCCTGGGCAAGTCAAGGTACATCCAGTCAAAAAGTATTTTTTAACTCCTTATGTCCACTAAGTCTCTGCCAAGCACACACAGACTGGGATTTTTTCCAAAACTTTCTGATATAACCAGATTTTATCTTCTGAAGATAAAGACTGAAAGCAGGTAGCATCAACAGAACCGCTTGTAACAGCAGTTCAGTACGACGGTGCATGAACACTTGACCGTAAATTATTTCTCCAAATGTATCCTGTGCAAAACAACATCTTGCTCAGCGCCCTACACCTCAACTATAGACAAAGCGTCGTCTCTAAGCAAGAGCACTCAACAGACACAAAAGCTAAACTTGTCCAAGGATCACATCTTTCAGTACGGATCCAGTTAAATCTAATTTTAGCTTACAAACTGGTTGCAGGATTCAGTTGTGAAATGCCAGAAGCCTGATTCATTGTGCAGTGCTGTAGATTGCTAAAGACTGGCTGCACCTTTCGTACGAACCCCGAGATTTAATCCCTTCGGAGCAAATCTTAGTCTTAAAAATGTCATCGTACTTGGGCCCTCCAGTGTGCTTTAGCATTTACTATTATTTATTGGTTCTTGAATAAACAAACTCAGGCAGCAGAAAAGGATCCTCAGCACCATGAGCTGGATGGGCACGGAAAGAGGCAGAAGAGCTAATTCCCAAGGTTACCAGCTAATCGTATTTGTATTTCAAACCTTTACACCTGGACATTGTTTTTTCTTCACTTTGCACTGTTAATCAGTTTTCTCCGATCAAATTCACTTGCTTTAAAGCTTCTTGATTATTAAATGGTGCTTGCTAGTTCAAACCAATCCCACCCCCACCCCACCCCCCAAAAAATTAAAAAATAGATGTTTAGCTGTGCAGCGGAGATTAAAGGGCTTCAACATGCTCACTGTTAACAGGAAGCAAAGAAAATACATTTCTTCATCAAATCATTTCCACAAAGTCTCATATATTTCATCAAAAATGGCCATTAGTGTTATTTCAAAGGCGTGCCTGTGGTTTCTGCTAACTACTTATTACACAACCATCATTTTATAATATAAACCAATGACTTGGTGATAAAGTACACCAGTTGGAAACATAAACAGATGCATTATGGATAACTTAAGTACTGCTTTCTCTTCTACAAATTCACTCTATGTCACTTAAAAGGAAAAAATCAAAGGAACCCTATGTTTAATAATATTTAGATACTCAGGATATGCCTAAACTTCGCAAATTAAAGCAGTTACAATATTCTGTGTTGCAGGATACTGAACTCCAGGTTCAAAAATTAAATGAGATGGAAAATGCTTATGATCCCTTGATAAGCATAGCTAGGAATGAATTGGCATATGGAGGAGAAAGGAAAGCCAAAAACAGCAAGAGTTGTGCTGTGCAAGGCTTTTGTAATGACTTTGTGGCCCTCTATCCCAGATTATGTTTCCAGTTTTTGAAAATCAGACAGGCAAAGAAGTACACGAAAACCATTCTGAAAAATCTAATTCTTCTGCAGAACCATCTCTGTGTTTTTGTAACCATCCCCCGGTACCGCAGACCCGGTCCTGAAACGCATACACAAGCACGTAACCGCAACGGCAGGAGAGTGCCCTTGTCTCTAGCAGTGCCTGCAAGGGAAGCGTCCCTCCCGCCGTGCGGCAGTTTGCCTGTTTGCTGCTACGGGTGATCTCGTATTCAGGTTATGTTGAAAAGAGTTCAGGCCTTTACTACTGCATCCTTGAAAAGCAACCTCCAGAAATTCGTCATCCTTCACCTTGGAGCAAGGGACGCGTTGGTTCAGTTGCTCTCGGAGGGGAGTTTCTACACACCGCCTCGTCTTTTAAATGGAAAAACCATCGAAACCAGCAGAGACATTTCCATTCGTCTGGACAGTCTCCATTTAGCCCTCTTACAAATTGTCCCTTTACGTGTAGGCCCAAGAACAGCACCCATCTCATTTCCCAGCAGAGGAAAGGCTTCCTTTAGCACCACGGCACCCTCCAGCATCCTTATGTCCAAGGTGAGTCTCTACAGTCCTGATGGGAGGACTACAAGGTGGGGGAAAAAACAGATGGATTGGCCCTTTTAAAGGTATTGGTTGCTGGACAGTACACTTGGTAGTGACTGGGGAGAAGAGGAGCAACTCAGGGCTCTGTCCTGGCTCATGTCGGAAAGACAAGCGACAACAGGTATCGATCGGAACAAGAAGGATTCCACCTGGATATAAGGAAAAAAGTCACTCTCAGATAATTCAGCATTGTAATGGCTTGCCCCGGGAGGCTGTAAAGTCTCCATCCTTGGAGGTTTCCAAGCCCAGCTGGGTAAAAACCTGAGTCACATGGCCTGGCCCCATAGGTTACCCCACTTTGAGCACAACGCTGGACTAGGGACCTCTTGAGGTTTTCCCAACCTCAGTTATTTTACAGTTCTGCAAAGAGAAATAGTGGTGCCAACCAAAGTGATAAAGTGATAAGCTTTATTTCCCCTTCCACAAACAAGACATGAAGTACTGGGGCCGCACAACCACCTGCAAGCCTGGGAGATGTGACCAACCCACAAGTTGGCCAAACCCCATCAGGTTTTTTTATGCAAACCTGTTTTCCTGGGACATTCGTAGCTCCCGCAACCCTTTCCAAGTGCTTGCAGCTACCAGTAGTATTATTTGGGTCCTAACTGATTCAGGTGTCTCGCTGGCCAGGCACGGAGAAGGTGAAACCTGCTACGTCTCGTTAAGACCACGCAGTGCTGCATCAAGCCCTGCAAAGCACCTCAGACCTTAGCACCGGCCTTAAACACAGGCTGTGTATAAGTGAAATAGAAAAAGAGGAATCCCAGAAGTTATCCAGGGCTCACATGAGCAAGAAATTAAATTAACCAGCAGAATTCATAAGGATGACTGTCAGAGGGAGAGATGAACTGCTAAAATAAGGGCTCGTACAACTCTGCTTGAACCGACGGTAAAACAGCCAATAAGACTTCATGGGCTTCTGCGGTGTCCCGAACTTGCACAACAGTGAACACAAACACGAGTGAATGGGAATCTTTCTGCTAATCTCATCTTCACAGTTTACTCAGTTTCTACTTTTTAATCCTTCCCTTGAATCTCTTGGGATTTTTATGTTATAAACAGTTTATACTGCTTGTGTGTGATGCTCTGCACAATGACCTAGGGACATTTTGTATCAACACAACTCGAAGACAAGTCCCAAATTTGTTTCACATCGAATTCTGATATTTTTTCGGCATTTTTTGCAGAAATAACAATAATTTTTTTAAAAAAAGTCACAGAACTAAAAAAAATCCCCGTCTCTATTTTATCAAAACCTGCAAATGTTGCTCTTGCTCTGTCTGTGTCAGGCTTTTCGGAGATACTTAAGAAAACTGAAAACGTCATCGTGTTTTGTTCAGAATATTTCAAGTAGTAGATAAATAAACAATGATCGCAGACCTGACGTAGCCAGTTGGCCTTCAGCCTCACGTAACCGAGTTGCTTTAATTCTTCTGCTGCAGCCCCGTTGAAAGCACCCGAGGATAAAGAGTGAGGACTCCAGTTGTGACCTCACCCCCATTCTGCAATACCTTCAGCTAACAGAGCCCATTACAATGCTGAGTGCTAATTAACCACAACCCAATCGTGACGCAGGCTCCTGCCCTACGTCTCCAAACCACCGCTCCGAAGGAAACTGGCTCCGGGGAGCGTGGGAGGCTGAGAGAACATGAGAGTGTGCATCAGTGTGATACACCTGGTTGACTTTGAAAGCAAGGGAGGAAAAAGGGGAAAATGGTTAAATTTAACTTCTTGATGTTGATCACTTAAAAAGTAACAAGAGTCTGCGTAATAGCGTCATTTGGTACGAAGAACAAACAGTGCCCTCTGTGGTTTAACATCAAATGTGGTGTTGGTTTCTCCTGCATTGTGTTTTTAAACACAGAAGCTAAGAGCACCCAAAATTGCCCTATTTAGTATAATCACTTAGCTCGATGAAAATCCTCAGTCATTTTAGCATGCTTGCCTCAGGAATGCAGATTACAAGTAGCAAACAGAAAGTAATCCACAAATAGCTTTAGAATCCTGTTTGAAAAATTGGCCTGTGAGCTACGTAGGTCTAAAAGCCAAGTGAGTACATTATGATCCAAAAAAAAGTGAACGATTTTTTAAAATGATTTATGTAAAATAGGAAAGAAAAACTCACTTTAAAACAAACTCGAGCATGTATTGTTGATATGATCGCATTTTAGAATACACTAAGTGTTCCAAATGGCCCTCAGATCAATTTTGGGAAGTAAACAAAGCTCAGCTTTCAATGAGATTTAGGTTTTAAAACACAAGAAATTAGGTATAGGTTAATTCAAACATTCATTAAATCCAGACTGCCATGAGTTATATTCCATGGTCTAAAGTGATGACTAACACAGATAACAGTCGTGCTTGTGTAATCTATTACAGATAATATGTTAAGTAAAATAGTTTGTACAAACTCTAAAATAGAGGACTTTCCAGTTAACAAAAGAGCCAACATTAAAACATAATTTAAACCGCGCATTTTGTTCTCTATTTGAGATCAGAGACCGTGTCCGCGTTTTGTACGCACACCGGGGCGCGCACGCGCACGCGCACGCACATTTATCTTCGTAGATGCCAGCTGGGAAATGTCCATGACATCCAGTTTACTTTCGGCGATGTGAAGGCAGCGGCCGCGC
>JANHFX010004163.1:16895-33052 GCA_027560015.1 Chloroceryle amazona
AGCAGGGCCATCTGCAACCAGAGCAGGGTGCTCAGAGCCCTGGCCACCTCCCCTGCAATGGTGCCAGGGATGGGGCATCATATGAAGCACCAGTGCGTTGATCACATGGGCACCAGGATGAGACCCGCTGAAGCTGCTGGAGCAAAGCAATAAAGCCATTACCATGCTTCAGTCACGGCAGTTTGCAAAGGGCTCTGAAGATGTAAAGAGTAATATAAGTACTGAGTGATATTATTAGTGTTTCAAAAGCTACTTTGGCTTTTAGGTTTGATACATTTACAGCATGTAAAAAGCCACCTGGCAGTGCTCTGTCCTGTAGCTGGAAAGCCATCAGTGAAAAATGAACTCACAAGTAACTATCAAAACACTTTATTAATTTAGAATACTCGTGTTTGTAAAGTAGCACAGTGTAAAGTATTATTAGAGTTAGCTGGATGTCTGCGATGGATATGGGAAGACAAAGAAATTAAATATTTATTTTACTACCCCGGGTGTCACTTTTGTTATGATAGGTGGGTGTAGAGAGCTTTCCTGGCTGGCCCTTTCTATAAACTCAGCGTCGCAGGGCACAGCACAGACCTGTCTAAATAATCGCCAAAGGCAGCTTCACTTCACTGAGCAGTGTTGATATAGGTGCACATGTATGGAACCTCCTGCTGGACTGCCTGAGCATCTCTTTATCTCCTGGCATGAAACTTCAGCGCCTCTGTCTTGTGGCATCTGGAAGCATTTCCCAGTTCCTAAGAAGCGGTCGATTTGCCTGAAACACCAGGGAAAACATTTCCAAGGAACTGTTCTGGAGCTGCAGCTTTGTAACAAGGAGCTGGTTCTGCAGCCAGGTCTTTTTGGCTTTCACCTTCGCCAACAGGCACTTGATTGCAGTGGAGAGTCTGGGGGTTGTGACTAAGTTAACATTTACAGAAAAGGGGCATTGTAACCATAAAGGAAAGCAGTAGAAGAGGTCGAGTAAGTGGGCACTCCATCAAAACGACAAATGAAATAATAAGAATATAAAAACAAAACAAAACCCACCAAAACAACCCCAAAAAAACAGCCCACTTTGAGCTGTTGTAACAGGGTCTCACGGGAGCTGTGGGCAAATCATTTCCTCTCTCCACTTTCACCCATGGCTGCGTTTCTTGGCAAGATGTCATCTCCTGGGCTGCTAGAACGGCTCCCAGGATACGCTGTCACAGGATGTGAAGGGCCTTGAATGCGCCCAGGGAGGGCAACAAAGCCGGTGAAAGGGCTGGAAGGAATGTCCTGTGAGGACTGGCGGGGGACTCTGGGCTTGTCTAGTTTGGAGAAGAGGAGCCTGAGGAGCGACCCCATCGCTTTCTACAGCTTCCTAAGGAGGGGAAGCAGAGAGGGAGGTGCTGATCTCTTTTTGGAACCCAGTGATAGGATCCTGACCAATTGATTTTTCAGCTTTAGATGCAGTTCTTTCAATAAAAATTCTGTGAGTGAGTAGGGCAGGAGGAAGACCACCTGTCCGTTTGCCAGCCTGCCTTCTTAAGAGGGAGTAAAAGGTAAGTAACACGGTATCAGTAGCACCGTTCGCTACCATTTGTGGGAATGAAAGCTTCAGTCAGTGCTCTGCCTCATGATGTGACGAAGGAAGACACCAGAGCAAGAATGAGAGGTACCAGTTCCAGCAGAACTGCACCGAGATGGGATCCAGCACGTGCTGGACCAGCACACTTTACAGATTTTCTCTGGACAAGGCAGGACTAGCAGAATGTGGGAGGCACGGGTCCATACAAAGCTTCACAGCATACTCTGGTGGTTACTGACACTCAGCGTAACCTCAGTTGACCCAAAACCTTTCGTCCGGCCCCCAGCTCAGAACAGACATATCCTCTTTGCCTCTTCAGATTCCTTTGCTTTTCATCCCTTGCCCCAGATTCTTCCCTATCAGTCTCAGCCCCCCAGACACATTTACAAGCTCAGCTATTCATCCGGTAGACGAATGGGGTTTACACCAGTGCCGTTTGCTATGTTTGCTCTCCTGCTTTGATTGTCTATAACAATAACACACAGGGTTTCCCCACAACAATTCCCTGAATGAGACCACAGCTTCTCTTAAAAATCCCAATTTTCATGTGCCCACCGAAGGAAAAGTGCTGCATTAGTCTAATACCACTCAAAAGGCTAACTTCGTTCCCTGAGAAGATTTGAGCCCTATTTCTACTCCCAAACTGTCAAGCTGCAGCTCACAGTCCTTAGACTGCATCACCTTTGTTTCGTCCCCTGTTGAGCTCTGTCTCTTAGCACTGGCTAACTGGAGCCTACATGCAGCATAACCCCTAGGTAGCAAGAGTATCTTGAGGCTTTACCTTGAATTCTGAATTTTCTGTTTATTAAAATAACCAGAGGATCTAATCTTTCAACCCTTCTGCTCTCCTTGCCCCTACCCTGTGACACCCTCTTTGCACCGATCAGCTTATTTAGATTACCTTCCCCAACAGCATCCTTTGGGGGGTTCCTTCTGACAGAGCAGAGCTACCCGTGTCATAAGCAAGCTCATTTTCTGTTTTCCCAGCAGCGTGGCATTACCTTTACCAATCTGCTTGATTCAGAAGACCTGTCTTTTCTAGCAGCCACCTGCCTTTCTTACTTACCCCTCCCCGGTCTCCACACTGGTTGCAAACCTTCTCTGTAGTGATTTCCTTTCAGATTATCAGTTAGCAAAACTGAAGGGGACAGGACCCAGAACTACAAGGTGCAACTAAAAATAGACACATTCAGCAGCGGCGATCCATTTTCGATCCATTTTCAATGCTTTAATGGCATCTAACCCCGCTCGTACACTCCAGGGAGTCAATCACGTTGTTCTTGGTTAACATGTTACACAGAACTGAATCACACATTTTACAGGGCTTGCTTTCCAACCAACCTGTAGGTGGATATACATATATATGAAAAAAACCCAAACCAAACACCATAGGTTAGTTTTAGAGAATTTCCCTGAAAACTGTGGTTCTGGGATTAATTATGTTAACTTCCTCCATTCTTTACTAGACTTTCATCAACAGTTCTGCCTTTTTTCACATGATCATCGTAAAGGTAAAAAGCTTAAAATTACCTGGGCTGCAATTTTACTCCTTTTAATGTGGTAGAATTTTCACTCTGTCCTCTAGAACTTTGCCCTGTTCCAAGACTTACTTTCCAAGACTTACATTAATCACCCGAAGAGATCTTCGGCAAGCTCTTATGAAACTCTCAGATGCAAATGATCTCGACCTCCTGATTTTAAAATGTCTAATTTAGTGGCTGCTGTTTAACCTCCTCTGAGAAAGTGTTGGACTGGGAAGTGTTTCGGTATCGGGATCAGCATGCAATGTGACTAATTCACATGGCTTTTGCCCAAAGATACAACAGAGTATTTGCTTAACACTCCTGTTATTCCTCCATTATAATTGACACTTCTTCCATTTCTCCTCTCAATGACCAATATAATTTCGTTCCTAAGCTTCCAAACCTCTTTCTTATTGTCTTTGGCTGTTATGGACATCAATGTGTTCCTGCGATTCTTTTACCTCAGGCTTTTGGACGTATTTAAAATGGAACCTGTTGGTGTACCACAGAATGTGTGCCTCTGAGTTTACTCCATCTCCATGTAGTAACCTGGTTATAACCTGCTTATGTTCTAGTTACGGCATGTTGTGCTGTGATTACTTCTTCTCTCCACTGAGATTAAATCTGACGTACCATTCATTTCTGATCGATTGTTTTGAATTCAGTACAGCTAGAAAAGTCTACGGCATTTTAACGTTGACAGAATGGGAGACCCAGCATGGCATTCAAATGGAAACTTAGAGCATCTTATGGGATGTGTTTGTTTCAGCACACGATATGGGGAGGCATTAAAAACCCTGCTACTGTGATACCATGATTACTGTCGAAAACTCATTAGAAGCATCTCCTGTTTTCTCACGGAAAAGATTTCGATGTAATTTTCATGACCTCATGTAAACCACACCAGGAACGTGGGACTCCAAGAGACACAGCGAGGCTCTTTCCCATACGCAGCCACATCCCATAATACCCTGCAGGCTGGTCATAGTCATAATGCTAAAAGCCATTTCCTCACAACACTCGAATGGTTTGAGTGGATTTCTTCTCTCTCGCCCCGGGCTCCAGCAGCCCTGCTACCAGGTGAGCACCAGCGCTGGATGCCACATCCCCATCGGAGCCACTCTTCCGCACTGGAATCTACACCGGCAAGCGACTCACGCGAACTCTTCTCTCAAAGCTTCAGCAGACACTGAGGACAACCCTCCCTGTACCCACTGCCGGGAGCAGTGTCTGAGCGCTGCTGGCCGGCGCGGGAAGGTGAGCGGCCCCGGGGAAACCCGCCAGCTGCTGGGACCAGCGCGGCCAACCGCGCCGTCATGCTCCACTCTCCCCCTTGCTTTCAGCCCGCGCCACCTTCTCCAACCACGACTCCCACAGAACCAAAGCGCTGACTGGGAGGGGGGCAGCAGAGGAGGAGAAGAGGGGAAAGGAGGGGATGTCCAGTGACTCAGAGGGAGATAACAGCCCATTTTACATAGCGGGCTGCTCCCTCTCCCCTCTTGACTCTTCCTAAATAGGTTACATTCAGGGACTCTTGCATTCCAGGCATGTGAGTCCTACAGGCAGCATCCAGTGATGGCAATGAAGCCAGATTTATTACCAGGTTCAGAGCACTGGTGTATAGACAATTAAACACTCCTTTTCCTCGCATCCCTTTGTGCCTCGGTTAATTTTAGCTGGATATCTTGATTGGAAGGAGAACCAGCGCTCATTTGTTCCCACTTCTACGTTAGTCACCAGGCGAATCCCGCAGTCCCGTTCCTTACAAGGCAGGGAGGAGGTCCCCTCTCCTCAGGACTGAAGGCAGCATCCACTCCTGGTGCCAGCCCCATCTGCAGCCAGTGTCCCTCTTTCCCCCATCCATGCCCAGACCTCTGCCCACGCTCCACCCTGCCACGTGCCCTGCTCGTGTGCTGGCTGAGGACAGAAATACACAGGGAAAAAAAAAAAGGATTATTAAAATCATCCTATAACCTTTATATGCATGCATATAAAACACAGGGCTGGTGGGACCCTGTGCAAGGAAGGCCACTTTATTCCTAACCTGCCTGTTCCTCCATCTTGCACAGCGATGTTTGATGTGGCCCCAAAACCCCAGGCTGGTCTGGCTCTGGCTTGGCTCCTGGGTCCAGTCATCATGTGAATGACTCCTCGATTTTTGGAAGAATGGCAAATAATGGGAAATGAAACATTTTCGGTTTGTCGTGGGCAATTTAAGGGGACAAATTCAAGGCCGTGTTCTGTTTAGGTGACTCTTTCCCCATTTCATTTCACGGACCTGCTGACGTGTTTCTCAAAACTGCTCTGAGAACAGAATTTTTAATAACCAACAGCGTCAGGAAACGTTAACAGCCAGGATCCCGTCCAGCTCTCCATATTGCATATTCATGCTGACACACTGCGCGCTGTTATTCCTCATCTCTCCTTCCAGGCACAAACAAGAGCAGTTAATAAGAAATGCTCCTCCACTTAATCACGGGGCCTTCGGGGATCCTGTCAGGAAGCACAGCTACCAATCCCATGAAGTCATTTTAAAGGGATAAATAAATAAATAAATAAAGGCATAGCCCAGGGATGATTTTCACTTTGGCTCCAGTTTTAATCAGTATAATAACACCCAAGAGCAGCGTGGCAGTGCTTTTCCTTTCATTCTGTGCCACATGCGAGTGATGTTGTTTCACAGCTTTAATAGTCCTGTCAGCATTCATCAGCAAATCAAGACAGCCTCCAGAATACCGCCATAAAAACACAGTGGATTTTTAATTAGAACAGGGCAGCCTTCAGCACACCAAATACATGTTAAATTGATATTCCTCACTGCAAGCACAAGATTAGCCGGTTTCAGCTGTTTCCAAACGAAGCAAATCAAGCTTAATGTGGGCTCAGCTGAACAAATGTATTCTCTTAGGTTTACAGCAGCTTTTAGATTTTAATGCCGTGTCTTTTTCTTTTTCCCCTTATTTTAAGATGATGTTATGGTAGGAAAATGTTACACTTGCCTATGTGAGATTTACGGATGACCTTTTTACTGGACAAAAGTTCCGTGGGACATGGGACTCTCCATCAAAAGCTCCATCAAAAGCTGATAAATAAGTGGGGCAGATTAAGAGTGCAGTTTAATGAGCCAGTATGTTTTCCATTACAGATGTAATTATTTGCCAAAAATTGTTCTTTCCACATTCGTTTTGTTTTGAAAAACAATGACTCCTTCATAAACCATCTAGTAGGTTTTCTGGATGCACCACTTTTTAGGAGAGCAGTGGTTTGTGGTCTCGTTGATGTGGATCAGAAGTCAAAGTCATTTGTTGCTTTTCCTGAAATCTTAAGTACCACAAGCTGCTGGATCGTTTCTTATTAGTATCTGGGAATAATTAAAGTGTACTCAGGATTCCTATCCAGTCCCATTTTATGGTAACAAAAACCGCAGGAAAAATGTGATTTTTGTTACTTCCGTGCTAATTTCCCATCTATTATGTGGAGCACATTCCCCTGTCATTTTTCTATTTAGCAGGTCAATACTCAGAAGGTGTGACCTTGGGAAAAAGAAACACTTTCAAAGATTAGCTCAAATTGGTGGAAGAGGGGAAGTTATTTTGGTGAGAGTACTCACCTCCTCCCGATCTACATTGCTACTGAAGCCGTGGGCTGGGCTCCCGGCGATCAGACAACACACATTTCATTTGGTACTTGCCCTAAAAAGCGAGAGGAAGGGCTGGCGGGGACTGCAGCTTATCCCCCGGGAACGAGGCACTTCAGGACAGCCGTCTCCCCTCCCACGCACAGGGGCCTTCCCAAAGTGCCATAAGGAAATTAGGAGCCAGGCACGAGGCTCCCCTCCCCATCTTAACAGAGACCCACTGGAGAAGTTTTGCTGGTGGACACAGCCGTGTTTCCCATAATAATTCATCACTGGTATTTGTCCACCCGCTTACAGAGATGCTTATTGTTGGCATCTGTGCTTTAGCCTGGGAAAGCACAACAGCAGTTAGGAAAAAGCCGAGTTAGACACCTGACAGGGCTGACGGTTGTGTTCTGGTGTCCATCTAGGGGCTGCAACTCTTCCATCCATTTTGAGCTTGACCTGAGGGTCTACAAATCTCAAAAATACTATAAAGGAGTTGAGCCCCTTGAAAATGGATTGACAGTAGCCACCGTGCTGAGCAGAGTGACCATGAAAATGGATTGACAGTAGCCACCGTGCTGAGCAGGGAGACCACGACACTGCCCAGTGGAAAATGGTTGGGAACACAAAGACAGTGCTGCTCTCCACGCCTTGCTTCTGTGGTGCTGGGAGCATGGGAGCTGCAGGCGTCAAGGATGCACCATCACTTGCCTTGCAGCAACCTCCTCACATCTCTGCGCCCTGCCTTGACTAAAAGGTCTGAGGACAGCAGGGAGCTGTACCAAGGTTGTCCAAGCAAACCACACGTGCTGCTGCACCAGAGCTTCGCCCCCCTTCACGCGAGGCTCCTCTCGCAAGGAAAGCCTGTTATTCCAGGCTCTCTGGTGCCAATCCTCCTAGCAGCAAATTGCTCTGTATATTTTTTTCTTCAGTATCTCAGGAACCCTGCAGGACGTGCAGGTTGTTCAACCGCCTTACCCTGTATTGCAGAATGACGCACTCCGGCAGGATGATGGGACAAAAATCTCCCTCTGAGCCTATCTCATGTGTCTCCTTGTTGGTTTTGGGTTTAGTCCC
The DNA here is from genome assembly GCA_027560015.1 of Chloroceryle amazona. Taxonomy (NCBI): domain Eukaryota; kingdom Metazoa; phylum Chordata; class Aves; order Coraciiformes; family Cerylidae; genus Chloroceryle; species Chloroceryle amazona. The sequence goes on from JANHFX010004163.1 coordinate 24,673, forward strand.
AAGTGCTTTTTGATTTTATTTTGTTTCTTTAATAATTGTATACATCACTTAGGACATTCTATCTTATTTTTCCCAGTGCTCAACCCAAAATAGCCAGAAAGAGAAACGCCCTGAAGTCAGTCATCAAAGCTAAATTAGACAAGCACAAACCTCAACTTAGCTTTTAAAGGGCAGTGAAGCTTTGAAAAAGGGTTCTGTACCCAAAATTTCCAGTGTAAATTATGACTTCATTTTCAAAATTTATCTTGGCCAAATTTCTGGAGTCAATCCATCAAATGCAATCTTCTGCGGGAAGCTAGCTTCCGAGAAACAACTTCTGACACTGAGAAGCAGAGAATAAGCAGAATGACAAATGCATCCCTTTGAACACAACTGCCTTAGAGAAATAGGTGGACATCACGATAATGCAAAACTCCGAGCGGCTGAGACGATGTCTGCATTTTACTATTTAGCATCTGTTTCAGCTCCATGCTGAGGCTCACACCCAAAAGGTGCTGAGTATCTCCAGTTCAGCAAACACAGAAGGGCACAATTTACTTCAGGCTTACAGAGAGGACTTCAAAATTAATGGGAAATCAAGCCTACCAAAGGGAGTGGAGCAAAGGAAGTACACGCCATCATAATGTAAGGGGACAAAAATTAATGACACCTAAAGTGACCTCACCTGTGCTGGGTTCCCTGACAGAAAGTCTGTCTCCATCCACATGAGTTTCCCCAGCCCCTTTTAGGAATCTGTTTCTTCACAAGTCCTTACTTCTATCTATTTGTGCCTTCCCTCGGGAAGCATCATGCCACTGAGCTGGGGCTCGACAGGGAGCAGGACTGCACAAGACAGAATCATCTCCTCTCCAAGAGCAGGTAACTTCAGTGCTTTTCAGGTGGCACTTGAGATGTTGGCTTTGACCCCTGGGACCTGTCTGACTTTATGCTCACAGAGCTGGAAATTATGCAAAGTAGAGCTCCTGGAGAGAGACAGACCGGACCTGTAACCTGCTGAAGGCACTCTGCGTACATTATGGATGGGGAAGAAGAGCATTTCAGGTACAAAAAAAATCAATGTGGTGAAAATAGGGGATTTGGTTCTGCTTGTGCTGGTGCCCCCCTGTAACATATGACATGTAACATATGACATAAGTAGCTGCATGTTCGGTGAAATGCTGCATATTGCACACGAGGGAATGACAGCAGGCCTCAGCAGCTCGAAATGATTTACCTAAGGATGTAGACAACGCATGGCAAAGTAAGCACTCGCAAAAGGCGGCTGGAGAGGTATGAGAAGCAGCCTCTTCCCTTCTGCTTGGCACTTGGCAGACTAAGCCCCACCTGGTATGTGGCAGTCAGGTTCAATTACCTCAGCTACCTGAGGGAATTTATGCCTTGATTTTCTTTCCCTTGGAAACCCCCCAGGCTTGCAGGTGGGAGGATCAGCTGATAGGGGAGAGATGTGGCTTAAAGCTCCCAGGTCTCCCGTGCCCCTTGTGCTCAAATCAGGGTGATTTCAAGTGGAAGCAGGACAGCCCCTCCTCTTCCAACCGATTCATACGGATTTCCCAGCGCAAATGCCTCAGACCCTCTCAAAGAGAAGCTGTTCAGGAGAAACACCACTGAAAACCTGTTAGTGAAAGAAAGGATTTGTTTTCAAACTTCAAGTAACTCAACTAAGCAAGTAGCAGCTAGCGGAGGGGAGCTCACGTAAACATCTCACAAGTGGGTAGCAGGGAGCAAAGAACCAGGAAGGAGTAAATAAATTACTCCTCTCTGCCAAATAAACCCTGTGAATTGTAAGCGTTCTAGGACAGACACTTTAGATACTTTATTTGCTCTACAAGCTAGTACGGCATGCGGTAACGTGGACCCCCAGATCTTCAGTGGGGGTCTAGAGGCCGCAGGAACAGAAAGCTGCATGGAAATAGTCAATGATCAGGTAGGCACAGCCCTGGAAAGGGCCACGCAGCCACGACCCCACCGTGTAACGTGGGGGAGCTCCATCGTGGAGCTCCCGTGCCTTCCTGCGCCGGTCCCTGGAGCTGCAGACGCTCGAAGGCCGCCCAGAGCCCCCGCTGCCCGTGCGCAGCAATTCCTGTCACGCTGCGCTTTCTCCCTACGTGCCTGCGCTGAGGGAACGAATCGGGACACAGCTCCCAGGAAAAAAGGGCCAAGTGAAAATCTCGTGGTGCTTTCCAGACAGGGTTTTACTGAGCATAAGCAGCGTTTGTGTTACATTTATAATTGGGCAGACGTATCTCAAAGCGGCTTCAAAGAAGTGGCAAAGAGCAACTCGACACGGGGAGGAGGAAACGTTCCCATTGGAAACCCTAGATTGATTTTTCTGTACACAGCTCCCCCCCAGATTGCACTGGGTAATCCATGTGTGCTTAACCTTTGGACTCTCAACTAATTAATTAAAGTTGCTCATAGTGCACGCAGTGTTAGTGAGGTAATATTTTAACATATTTCAAGTAGGAAAGGTTTTGGCACCGCACAGTCTTTTCTTAGTCCAGATTGGAATAACAGGGGTTATATAAATGCAAATTACACAATTTGACAGCTGTGCAACATCAGCGTGTTATGACTTAAAGACCTAAATCCCAAGACCCCTCGCTGACTGGTGCAATCAGGCTCCCATTGACTTCTGGCAGTGCAGGGGCCTGCAGAAGACAACCTTGGTGCAGTGGCCCCACCGCTCTACCTTCTGCCCTCACCACCAGCAGCCCATCTTGCCACCCTGCTATGGTCACTCGTGGGCTCCACCTCCTCCTTTACCTACTGTCAGCTACTCAAGGGCTTCTTCCTTCTCACACCCACCACACCTGCTTTCTTCACTGTCTCTGGCTTTAAATCAACAGGCCTTTCTTCTGTCTTTTTCCACCCTGCAATCTTCCTTTATTTACTTCCCACTCTTGTCAGAATAGCTCCACACTCTTTTATTTGTTGATTATAATTCTGCAGCTCTTTGAGCATTTATGGTCTCTTCTCCCATTCTCATTTTTTGTCCATTGCATTTCCCCCTTTCCCCTTTTCCCCTCTCACCGGCTCCTCCTTTGCCTTCTGGCCTGCTCTGTGCTGCTTGGCCACCTCCTCTCACCCTGCTTTGCCACAGTGCCCAAGCACTGCCGTGGGTGCCAGTGTGGGGCCATCTGGCAGGCTCCAGCATGTGCCTCGCACACGGAGAGCTTGTTGGATAGAGGAGGAAGAGCTCAGTGGGCAAAGAGGTCCGAGGCTGTACCCAATCCTATGGCTAGGTGGCCTTGGCAGTGCAAGAGGTTGAGATGTCCCATAATAACAGCACCTACACCGCCTGCTGATACTTCTGCTCCAGGAAACAAACCAAAATCAAGTTGTTCCTGGTTACCCCATGCATGTCCCAAGCACCCTCTAAGCAGGAGCAGAGAACGTCACTGATGGTGAAAGGACAAATCATTACAATAATGGTTTAAGGCCAGAAAAGGCCAGAACCTCAATGCAGGAGGCATTTTACAGACACAGAACTAAACAACAGTTCTTCCTCCAAGAAGCTGACAGCCAATGCACCAGGGAAGAGACAGAAGAGTGCAGGAAAAGCCCAGGGCAATAGAGATGCTTGGCCTTGCAGAGAGTGGCTGTAGCAACAGAGTAGAGCAGGCAGGCTGTGGGGTGTTGTCCAAGAGGACAATTCACAGAGAACACTGTCGCACAAGTCTTGCTCCACCAGCACCCTCAGCCAAGGCTGTGTGTCATGCCCTGGTTCACAGCAGCAGTTCTGTCCTACATCCCGCTCAGCGTTACGTCCTGAGCACAGGAAGGGGTACGGAGAGGCGGAAGGAGTCACAGATCTTCGTATGAAACAGAATAAACAGGATTGCTCGGGATGTGGAAGGAAACAAGGATGGGGAAATTCTGCCAAAAGCTAAGGAGCATCTGACTTTACCATTGTAAACATCCCTGAGGATGCTTTCCAAAGTAAATAAACTACATAAATACTTCTTTTTTTCTAGAGTTTTCTAGGAAAGAAACTCCTGCTGACCCTGGTGTCAGTGCATTTGATATCCCAGTCTCTAGAAGGAATTCATGAAAGCCTGCCATTCTCTGTCCTCGCAGCAGACAGCGATTACCCCGCCTGCAGCGCAGAACGTCTGCTCAAGGTCGCTCCAACCAGCACCCAACACTGGTCTTTTGACTTCCAGGCCCGTGACTTAAAACTGAATCCCTCCTCCTTTTTCCACCAGCACTGCAGCTTCCACAGCGCTCAAGACTCAGTACAGTGGTTATCACAATTTTACACTACTTTTGGCTAATTTTCTGCATCACTGCTCTGCATTTAATTACTTCAAAATGTATCTCTGAATCATTTCATGTACTGTAACTGTGTGCATTAGAGTAGAAGCACCAAGTGGTCTGGCAAAGCTCAACACTAAGTAAATAGACCTTCGGGGAGAAATCTGAGGGGACGAGGAGCTATTTCTTTTCCCAACAAAGCTGTGGCTAGCCTCATCCACGTTTCCAAAGTCTGGTGGAACTGAGAAAATAATTGCAAAACCCAGCTTGATTGCTGCAGCTTCCTTTTCAGCCTCAGCAACATTCAATAGGAGATTTCTGATTCTTTTTTATGTGCTAATTATTTGTACTTATTCGACCATGAAAAACAACAGGCTGATTAGGAAGGGCAGGGAAAGCAACAAATGGAAAAGAAAGATGTTGCTGGTAATGAGCATTTAATTTGCTAAAATGCTTATTACAAAGCAAACGGAAATGACGGGACAAACTCCGGGTCTCAACAGGAGATGAGCCAGCAATGCCTCTGGTGACAGCAGAGTGCAGAATAGCACAGCCAAGACGCAGAGTGACCTCTGCTCTTTACAGGAGATACAGGTGGTTCGGGAGCGTGGACCGCTGGGGAGCATGAAACCACAGATCCTCAGGGGCAGTGTAACTTCAGTGATTAATGAGGCCTGAAAATAAATATTTTATTCCAGTTTTCTTAACAGGAAATTCTACATTTTATCCTGTGCATTTTTTTTAATTATTATTATTATTATTCAATAAATGGAAAAGCGACCCAGAAAATGTAGAAATGTTTGATAAACACTTTTCCAAATCTGAGAAAAACAAACCTTGAAAATCCTGTTTTATAGTGGTAACGTGTGGATGGTACGTAGACATGAAACCCTAGCTGCTGGCAGCATCTTCTAATCTCTAGGACAGAATTAACTGGCAATTTACACTTCGGCTGAAGCATCTGAGGACAGCCACACTGTAAAGCATTGGAGAAGCTGCAGAAGATGAGCACAGGGTTATCTCAGCCTGGCAGTGGACATCTGGGTGCAGCTGAGCTTGGGCTGGCTCTCTGCAGGTGTATCTCATGGCAGAAGCTCCTTCTGGGAAGGGGTCCTCTCCACTGATAGAGCCTCAGCGATGGGTGGGCTGGGCTGCCCTGGGGCATCCCACAGGCATTGCAGGAAAAGCCTCCAGGAAGCCTGAGAACACTTGGAGGATGAGGACAGTCAAGAAGTTCAGCCTTGACAGCAGCGCAGAGCCCATCCAGGAAAAAATTATTTAATGAACAAGGGCTTTAATTTGACACTGGTATATCAAAAGCTAGCGTGTGCAAGCCAGAAGGAGAAAGCGAGCCTCAAATAAATCACCCGTTTTTGACAGCAGGAATATCTCAACCCCTTCTGAGGCTCTGCACTAGTTTCAGCAGGTGGGAACCCACCTCCTCTGCTTCTAAGCCTGCGAGCTGGTTGCTTGGTCCCAGCTGCTTGTCTGGGCCTGGGCAGTGGAGGGAGGACACTCTCTCCAGAAGGAAATACATCTCACTGACATCGGACATATATTTTAGGAAGAAAAAAACCCACCTTCTAGATACAATAGATTAGAGAGCCAAGGCTAAACGAAGACTAAATGAAGAAACCACAGGAAGGAATTCCTCTCACAGGCAGACCCACACCTCCCCTCACTGCTGGGACGTGAGACCCTTCTTCAGCCCTTCCATTCCTCTCCCTCTCTTTTGCAAGGTAAAGCAGATTGGTGTGGGTATCGCTGCCGAGTGGCTGACTCCAGGTCTGGGACCTGCAGGGACCTGTGCTTCTGCTGGGGACATCCATTGGTGGGATGGAGCTGGGCAGGAGGTGAGCAGAGGAGGTGACTGAAGCTGGAACCAAGTGGTAGGTGAAATGTGGTCAGTGCACCTCTGTACACAGGCAAAATTCCACGTACAGAAAGTTTTTGTGGACGTGCGATAACTGACAGGGCGCTGAGGGCAGTAACAGCTTCTCCTGGGCCCTACCCACAAGCTCCCCACTCAAATGCCTGGAGAAGCCCTCGCTGCCCCTGGCTGGAGTGGTGGGACAGGCCCTGGCTGTGAGGTCCTGCCCTGCCATGCCTGTGCCCTGCCAGTAGCAATGTACGCCCTGCAAAGTTACTGGAATTTAACACTGTGGGCATTTAAAACTGTTAGAGGTATCGTGGAAGGTTCCTTGGCTGGAGATGAAAAACATGGCTTCCGAGACAACAGGAGTGAGGTGACACTTTAGAAGGAGGAAGAGGACAAGATATTTTTCCAAAGGCAGTCACCTCCTATCGTAGGCTTTCCGAAGCCCCAGATCTGCCCAGAATGGTGTGAAGAACCCAACTGTCACCCGGACGACGTTATGGATTGAACTGGTCCTGCCCCGCTGCCAGTCTCCGCTACGTTACGTTGAGAAAGCTTTGGTGCAGCGCATCTCCCAGTCCTGCCTTGTGGCAGACGCAAGGGCTCGGCCCTGGCTCGTGCAACATTCCAGCCCTATAAATAATAGAGGGGGAAATCACCTCCCTATATTGACTCGATACCGACCTCTTCATTCACAGTACTGCACTGAAAGCTAACTCAGTTCTGTGTCCACTGTGACTCCTGAACCCTCACGTATTTGCAAGCAGCAGACAAACTAATGCTGTGTTAGGATACCTTGTCCAGCACTCGGAACGATGCGTCAGAACTCAAATGTTAGAAGGAAGAGAAGGCACCGGGGAATGAGAGTCTGTGCCAATGCAGACAGAACCTCGCTGCACCCGAATCACCGCAATTCTTGAGCATTTGCCAGGAGCACATGAAGCAATGGGATTGCTATCTGCTTTGGATGTCTCGGTCGCTTCTTCACCTGCTTCCTGAGGGTGGAGAGCCGACTGTGCACTATGGGGCTTTCCGTTCGCTGGGATTCTCATTCAGATTTATTTTTCATAAATGTTTCATCTGCTCTACATGTACTCAGGGAGGACAAAGCTGGGCGACATGCCTCTTACATATGGTGTGGAAAGCACTGAGGCTTGCAATGCTCATTATTCCCACCGGAGTCGGCTCCACAGTCTCCGACTGGCTGCCCAGAAACTTCTGGCTCTACTACAAGGCCAGCTCTTGTCTGTAAAGCTGTCTGAAGACTACTGCTAGCTGGATCTTCACTGGATGTTAGCATCTGTTTAGGAGTATTGAGCAACACCGTGCAACAGTCGGGGTGAAAATGTCAAGTTACACTCATGGACACATCAACGGGAGTGCAAAATGTTAAGTACTTCGGTTGCAATGTGGGAAAAGGGCTAATATTGCTCTTATTCCCATGCAAAATATCTTTAACAGTCACCTGAAGTTCAGCGGTTTAGCTTCACATCATCTGCAAAAATGGATGTCTCTTTTAGCTAAGTAGCTGTGATCCTCCATGCTGAATCACACAAAGAATGCCAACTGCTGAATCAAAAAGTGCTGCTTGCGGCCACCTGGTGACTCAAAGTGCTGAGAAACCAAATAAAGAACCTGGGAAAATGATTACAGATGAGAACAGAACACTTGGAGACAAATAAAAATAAAAGAGTGAACTGAAGTTGCTGCTCTGCTCACTGGATTCCAAGGAAAATGGAAACGTTTACTACTGCAAGAGACATTGTTCTTCCCATCAGCTCGAGTTTTTCTAGCTGAGGCCTGTGAATGACACCTCGCTATTGTCCATCATCCTTCCCTCTGCATCAATCTCCCTTCCTGTCGACTGTTCCAGACTCAATTTTAGTGCGCAGTGGGTTTTCACCTTAGAAACAAACTCCCTGTGTTACAGAGAGCAAGGCCATCATCTTTAAGTCACATTTCAAGTGAGATCAAAATTTTCAAAGCTGATTAAAAATGAAACCTCTGAAAATTTTAGAACTCCTCTTACCCGTACAGCTTTGTTATCATGGATATTAGGTTTAACAAGGTTTTGTTCCTTTATGGCCTATAATTTCTCGCTAACTGATCCTGAAGTCAGGTTATTGAGTTTGCAACATGATAATTCCTTTCAGAACAATGGCCCAGAACATCGTAAAGGGAATCTTACACCACCTTCTAACCGAAGGACTTCTAGAGCTCTGGTGAAAAAACCCAAACAACAGACCAGAA
>JANHFX010004163.1:33152-46146 GCA_027560015.1 Chloroceryle amazona
TACACCACCTTCTAACCGAAGGACTTCTAGAGCTCTGGTGAAAAAACCCAAACAACAGACCAGAATAAATGCAAACACAGCCCTTAAAAACCCTTCAGGTTTGCCTGTGTTCCCTGGTTAGGTGCAGTAACAGAGGTCAAATAATTATAATTAAACAATACCTGAACATTTAAGGTGGAATTCTCAGCACCTCCACATTTCACATCATTCTAATCCCAGTCCGCATACACATCCTGATTTTAAACAGCCCTACAATAGCCTTAAGCCCAAATAGCCCAGCTGCAGCTCAGGCACAGAAACGGGAGGTTGAAGGACAGATGATGCTTGTTTCAATACATAAAACATTAAAACACCTTCAGTAAGTTTGTCTTTCTGAAACTTGAGGCAGACAACACCCTTCAGTGTGAATTCTGTGCCATTTAAAACGTGCTTGCTCCATGTTTCTTAGCTCAAGGCAAGAAACTCTATTTTCAGAGGTTGAAGAGGTTTAGACCTTGAACATTTGTCCCTCCATACTCCAGACAGTGCTGCCTGCCTGTCCTGAAGGGATATCCTACTGGAGGTGAGTAAGTGGTAAATAAGGGGCCTCATACATCTTCCCTTGATAGATCTTTAGGACAAGAGGAAATGGTCTTAAGTTGAGCCAGGGGAAATTTGGATTGGACACGTGGAAAAATTTAGTCACCAAAAGGCTTGTCGAGCACTGGAACCGGCTGCCCAGGGAAGTGGTGTCCTCACCCTCCCTGGAGGGAGTCGAAAGGTGTGTAGATGTGGCACTTAGGGACACGGTTTAGTGGAGAACTTGGCCGTGCTGGGTCAACAGCTGGACTCGATGATCTTAAAGATCTTTTTCAACCTAGACAATCGTATGATTCCATCTTGTACCGTGCTGCGTGACTACCACCCGAGGTTGCCATTTTGGCTCAGTCCTTCAAACGCATTTTTGCCCTGAACAAATAAAAATGATTTCTAAAGGACAGTTCCCATGCAGACAGGCTGGCTTAGGTACAAGCGCTGACAAGGTCAGGGCTATTTCCACCCTGTCAGTCAGGCAGCACGTATCCTATTTCTTCTCTAACTGAACTGCAAAGTCAGCTGAAGCCTATGGAGGGGCCCTTTCTTTTGTGCCTTGAGCTCACTTCGGTCTCACTCGAGGAGGTGTGGAGATGGAGAGCTTTGCATCTGCTTCACCCTGCCGCAGCTGCGGGCGGGAGTAGAGCGCAGGCCATTGGCAATTTGCGCTGGACAGGCAGCAACGAGCCAGACTCCAGACTGTCCCACTCAACGGGATGCACTGGTTTGCTGTCAGACCAAATAAAGCAGACTAACAAAATAACAAACCTGAAGTACGAACGAGAAGTGACTCATCCATCGATGGCCTGCCTGGCCACAAGGCAAAAGAAACGCCTTTACCGCAGCGCTTCATCAGCTCCCACCTCGCTCGTGCTCAGCCCCTCTTTTACAGGGCTTTTGCTCCAAATCACATTATTACCAACCAGTTTACTGTATTTCAGTGTCCTTGGAAGAATGTAAGCAAAACTGGTTTCTGTTTACATTTTGGCTTCTTATCTGAGAAATCCCAAATCGGGGATGCCTTCTCTTCTTCACTGCAGCCTTCCCTGAGCCTTTGCTTTATGTTGCCTCACACCCCACACACAGAGTTTATCTTTCCAAAGCAACATGGGAGGGATAAGAAAGAAAAGGAGACAGTGCAGTGCACAGCCATCTACGGAGAGCAAACACATCCTCAGAATGGTTTTATTTTGGTTGCATTCTGGTAAAGTCTCTGCATTTCACCCATGTTCTGGCATAACAAAATTGCCATCTTCTTACAAGCGGTCTGGGAAAGGCACAAAAAATGGCAAGCCTAACCAAGGAAACTTTTCTCGTTCTTGCTGGCCCATAAAGCTTCCCTTGGACAGAAAGATCCACAGAGAAAAGAAACTCTTTCCCACATGATTTCCAAGCTTCTGATTGCCTTTGCTGTCTTCACATGCATACAGAAACAGGAGATGGTATACAAGCTGTACAGTGGGAAGAGCTTTCACAGTCTCAACGGGCAGAAAAATGATTGCTTAGTATCTTTGATATTTAGAGAGTACTGGATTCCTCTTGAGATTACTCCTCTGCTTTCTTTTTATCGGAGGGATATGAGGAGGGTAATTAAAAGGACATACTTGTCTGCAGCAACTCCCTAAACCCTACCTATAACATCTATACGTGTCACCCCTGGATCCACGCTATTTTTCAGGGTTCCTTTTGTCGACACTATCTGGGTAGTACTAAATCCTCCAGCTCTACTGATTTCCCCTGGAAGACAAGATGCTGGTTTAAACAGACTACAGACTGATGCAGTTTGGATTTCATGCTCCGCAGCTTTTCCACGCAGGCCTCTCTCTTTACATCTTGTAGGGTTGTTGTATTAAATGCAGCCCCATTCTTTCCAGCTACCAAATTCTCCTGGTTCCTAATATTTTTCCCATCTGTTTCCAGAGGAGGTGGAACAGCCTTGTGACTGGCTTTTTGCATGACATTATTTCATATTCCACCTTTTTACTACAGACTGGGAAAAGCACAAGACCGATCACAGTTGCGCACCTGTAGGTCCAGCGCACAGGGGACTGCAGCCATTTAGCAGCCCACTCGTGGTCCCTGCAGCGGGCTTGGGACTTTGTGTCGGCCCTCTGTAACGGGGTTGACAAAAGGGGAGTCACAAAGGTTAACTCTTTTAAGGCTAGTCCGCTGTTTGCCAAAGGTTTCCGCAAGAACCGGTGCATTGCTTGGAGACGTGATGTGGCGTGGCACCCTACGACACGCAGGTTAGCTTTGAGGGAAAGTTTTGCCCCAGGTGACTTGGGATCAGCGAGACATTCGTCCTCAGATCATTTCAGCAGGTGTTGGGGGGCCATAAGAATTTCTGAACTTGATCAGGCTTCCTGGCATTGCAAAACATAACCAGTGATGTGTTTCCTGGTTAAAAGGAACACCACTTCTGGTCTTAAAACCTTCATGACCTAGTAAAAGCAAAAAGAAGTATCTCTAAAGAACCGTAACTACCAGCAGCTAAGGCTTGTAACACAGTTTGTTTAGAACAAAATCCAGGACTGAAAATTCTTCCCTGTTTCTGAAATGGTTTCCACATAAGGAACACCGTGGTAATTGATAAAGCTCAAACCGGATTCATTAAAGGAACAAATCTGCCAGATTCTGGACACCGGGCTAGGATGTGATCCATCAGATAGTAATGACTCCAAGCCAAGGCAGCATCCTCTGATGGAAACAAAGAAATAAACAAAGAGGGCTTCCAGGTGAATGTTTTTCCATTTTTTAAGAAGCCTTAAACCTGTATCAGCTTAGCTGGGTACTTGATGGCAGTGCCTTATTGCACATATTTAAATATTTATTCACTATTTCCATCTGGAATTGAAGAAATTCCTGTTTATCAACTGAAGATACTCTTTTTTTAGACAAAGAGAGGAGCCAAACAGATCTCTCTCTTTTTTTTCTAAATAAAGCTGCTAACTCCTGTGCTCTTTTGAAGTGTAGGGGCTTACTTACAACACTGGAAAATAACAGGAATAGCTTTGTGATGGAGACCTTGAATACCTGCAGAGGTATTTATCTGCCTGGTTCATTATGAAATGACTGTGTAGAAAACTGCAGTACTCCTGAGAGACTGAAAGAAAGAAAGAAGAGGTCCCTAGATGTTTAGTTTAACATAAACGAGTAATGCAGGCCACAGAGCTCCTCCAAGCTTTGGCAAGAACGCACGGGCAGAGCACAAGTAAGGCAGTACCCCCACAGCCCCTGACCTGCAAGTCGTCTCTAGGAGTAGGCTCAGCTCCTGGCAAATGCAAGTGGCTTATTTTCACTCCAGAGAAACCAGCAGTATGCCATGCTGTCTTCTGCTTATCCCACGATATGTCACCAGACGGGCACACTCCCCACGCCGCACCCGAGGCTCGGTGGCCTGCCATGCCACTGCCACGTCACTTGCCCAGACAGACACCGGGGCACTGGCACATACCTCTGTTTCGAGCCACTGCTTTAGCCTGAGTTGTCTGGTTTACCCGCTTGCACACTCAACTTTTATCCAGTTTGACAGAGCAATTCTCTTTAAAAACTTCAAAATTTCGAAAGCCCTCAAGTTAATAACTAACAGCAGGGATCACCCTTGGTCTCCCTGTGCACACACGTACAGGCGCGCACACGGATGCATGCGGCTGAGCGGATGTAACCCATATGACTTCACACACATGCTGTGAGGAAAATACGTTCAGTACCAAAGAGAAGAACATCGAACTCCTGCCGGACAAAGCTGAATCAAGTCAGTTACGGGACAGCACAGAACCAAAGCAATTAAACTAAATCTTGCAAATATTTCCTTCATTACTCACTTGTTTACTGTGATTCTTAGCCTAGTTTTCCACAACTGTGCTTATCCTGTCTTTCCTATCTGTCCATCAGTTTACCCTAATTGCATTTGGCAGACAGTAGACATCTTAGAGGACATTCACACATATTTGCTGCAACCCAGAAATGTCTGATGGAAACTCAAGGAGAACTCAGCTGTTGTTCAATCTGTTTGGCAGCAGCTGGTCAGTCCGCAGCCATGTGCTCTCTAGAAAATGAGTAGCTGTGTGTCTCTGCATCATCACATGCAGTGTTTTCCCAACAGCAAAAGAACACGAGGGAGCTTACAGTACTGTGGTCGGGGAACAGACCAGAGGGACAACTGACTGTGCTGTCACAGGGAAGGCTGGCAGTGTGCGTAGTGCCCTGGATGGCAGGAATAGATGTTACAGCCTTGAGCTAAGGAATACAAGCCACAGGACAACAAGCCTGGAGGAAATGGCTAATCCCACTGCTCGGGGAGCTTCTATCATAGCAGAAAAATACCAAAGCCCAGATCAGGCTTCCTCCAGTGCTCAGACTCCTCATCCTCTCACCATGGAAGGCCACAGCTTCCACACCTGCTTCCCCAGGAAAAAAATTTGTTTGAGAACTGCCAGAAGTCTAGGATGCTGCTTGCACCAGGAGAGAGAGCACTTGGCAGCCTCTCGATCAGCTCAGATATCTCAGACTGTGATATGTCTGGGTTACACCAGCTCCTGGGACTAAATCCTCAAAGTCACTCCCACACTGCTCCTTCCACAGCAGTGGAGTGCATCGTCTCCAGGCCACTGGCCTGGACCCTCCAAAATATCCCTTCTTTTAATTGGCCTTGGCTAAGGAATGAGTGCAAATAAATCCATTGATACTGCAACTTATTGCAAAGGATCTTCCTTAATACGTCGATTCTTTCTGTGAGTAAACTTAAACTAGCAGGGACACAATGCAAAGCTAGTCAGCATCCATAAATCCAGCACTTGTAAGGAAAATAATGCAGTAGAGAAAGACATTTAGCCACATACAGAATAGCTGAAATTAATTCATGCTGTCTGCCCAACTACCTGCCAGAGAGGTTGTAATTCAGCTGACAGTGTTCTCAACAGATGTTGTCTGACTGTCAAAAAAATAAAATGTCTGGGTTCATTTCCAATGTAGAAATGGAATGGAAATAAATATGAAATATTTTGCCATCTGTTACATTGCTGAGTCACTGGAGAATATCATCCCCAAATGTGCATACTTGTAGATTAATTGGTCTATAGCTGTCTGGCAGCTAAAATAAAAAAATGCTCTCCGAGGCACTGATTCCACCACGTTACAGAAGATATATGGAGACTGCTGTAAGGAGGAAAATTAAACTCAAGCACCAGCAAAAGGCTACAAGAAACCCTTGAAGATATTGGGCTGTCTTATCACACATTCATTAGCAAACAGATTTTTCCAACGAGCCTCCTGAGAACCTGGGAATACTGTGCCTTTCACCGAGTCACTCGGTACGCAGCCCGCGCTTGCAGGGAGCCCTGCGTGCTGCACAGCGGGGTGGGCTCAGGGCCGGAGGAGTCAGAAGGAGGGATTTATCCCCGAGGAGAAAGAGGGATTTCTTGGGGCGAGGCTTTGCACTTATGTGCTGTTTGAATGAAAGCCCCTCGTGGGAGCAGGTTGGGGCTTCAGGCAGGATGATGTCTCCGGCAGCTACAGGTTATGCCAAGATAATTCATCTACTTCAAGTGGCTGTGATGGCACCCAGAGGAGCTCTGAGCCTCCTGACCTTTGTGTCCGTTTGTCCCGGGGTGTTAGTCGCACCTTGTCTCACCTGAACGTATGTGTCTGGCACGCTTTGAGGTGCCCTCAGTTGCCCAGGGTCTCAAACTACAAAGGACATGGTCAGAGCCCAAGCAGAAATCATGGTTAAGCAGCAGCAAGTACCCGTGTTTACGCAACTGAGCCCTCCCTCCAGCACCTCTCAGATCACAAATGCATCAACATGTAGTTCACGAGTGACTTTATATACCAACAGCTCTGGCTGTTGTAAAGCCAGTTCTATTCATTCTTCCACCTTTGGGGCTGAACCATGGCTTTGGGTGTGAAGCTGAACTCACAGAGATTTCCCTTTCAAGACCCATCTGCCATGCCTGACCTGATCGAGGGGTGCCAACAGTCCTGGTTTCACCAGGAAGCTCCCAGCAGCAGCCCCCTCAGGGGTGTTCCCATAATTTCAAACAGGACATTTGAAGAAAAAGAACTGCCCTGAGGTGGATTTCAATCACTTGGATCCCGTCAAACAGATTCACACTCTCCAGTTGAGTTTATCCCCTTTACTAACTCCTGTAGCTTGCAGCAAAAGCACCGAAAGTCCAACTCATTTAAACTGGAGCTGCTGGGGAGAGGTTCTTAGCAGACCCCTTAACATCAGTGCTTGAGAGGGAGAGAAAAAAGAGGAGGAAGAGCTTAAGGGGAAGAAAAAAAAAATAAAAAAATAAGGTAGAGTAAATCTGTGCAGCTTGTTTTCCTTGTCTGATGGAATATCCATTTATTTCCAAATAGCCCCACCGCTCACAACAGCCCTGCCTGGCTATTACTGCCCTGCCCCGGCAAGTTGCTAATGGCTTTGCATGTTCTTTATTGTCGGCAAGAGCGGCTGGAATTAGTTCAGAATTATATGGACGGCCTCCATGCTTTCCAGCTAGGTTTGGAAATACACTCGGAAGGCATCGGTGATTTCAGACTGCCGTTAGTTCTGTGTAGCCTCTCACAGTTATCAGACGACTGACTGAATTAAAAGAACACTTGGTAAGTTGTGAAAAGCTGTGTGTGTAGTAAAGTGCCATGGGTATGTAACAGAGAATAACGTTACGGGACTTATTCCTTACAACTGCTGTATTTATCGAGGGCAAAAACGAATTAAAAAGATAACATTCGCTGTAGCTATAAACTATTTGCAAAAGCTACGAACACAGCTATTCCCTGAAATGAAAATCAGATACTTGTACCCATTCACATACTTGTAACTGACCCTAAAGTTCTAACAGTGGCAACGTTCTCTTGTAAGAGCTTCTAGAGGGATAAGGGAGCCACCAGACCAGCCATGGCTCTGAAGGGGAAAGACTGCACACCGAAAATCCGGAGCACAGAGACCGGGTGCCACGTAAACACGTTACTTCGACTCAAACACGGGGACAGAGCAGAAAATGTGGCCAATTATGCTTTATATTTTCTTCTATTCCTTCTCGGCAGGTAATGCTTTCAAAGAGACAGGAACGTGCTGAAACATTTCCTTCAGGCTCTCACAGAATCTAAAGTCTTCCCATGCAGCAGTCTTGATACTTTCCCGGGATTTTTGCACACCTCTGTCTAGTACAACCGGACACTCCTGCTCCCAGCACATGAAGTGCTGATGGAGATGAGGCTGGATCCCGGCGAGGACTGCCAGCCTGTGGAACAGTCTCTCAGATGAGGTGATGCAGGGTAAACCGCTTCAGAAATCAAAAGCTATGCCAGGCGATAGAAGAGGAAATACAATCAAGACAAGAGAGACAGCTTCTGGACAACCTGTAGCAGCTGATTCTGCAACTTGGCCATCCCCAGGAAAGTACCTGAAGAATATTAGACCTACGGGCCTGGTCACAGTAGGGGCTGACCTGCTGCCAGGCACTGGTCTTCTGCGGGTGATGCGATTCACTCCGCTGACCGGACCTGGCAGAGAGCAGTGCGACGTCGCAGTCACAAATGAAGTGTGAGGCAGTGAAAGCCAACAGTGGGGAAAAGGAGAACAGGCACGAGAGCTCCCGGTGGTGCGATTCTCCTGCCATTGACCCGTCCACCAGCCCCAGATGCCAGCTGTCACTCCTTGCCTTTGCACCCCTCAGTGACCCCCCAGCCTCTGCCACCATTGCACAGGATGGGAGCAGGACTGAGTCCCACAGCCTCCTAAGAGGCAAAGTCCCCAGGGTTACCAGAGGAGAATGCGGTGGTCTCAGAACTGGTGAGTGGCACTGGGCACGTCGCGGGACCGGGGCTCAGGAGCGAAAATGCCTGTTGAAGCGAATGTGATTGGATGATACCGGGAGCTTAAGCTGTGGCTGACTGAACTGAACAAAGCCTGGGAGGTGAGGACATGGCCATTACTACAATAAGTCTACGTGTTTTGATCTATACTATAAGGATGAGCATTATCAGCAACAGCGATCAGGGCGCATACATTCCCCTGCAGATTAATCACTGCTTGGAAAGAGCTGAGGAACAGAGGGCCTTAGGGCATTAACCCCAAATGGCCATTAATCCCCCAAACACCCTCCACCCAGGCCTTTATCACTATTAAAGGATAAAAAAAACTTTGAAAGGGAAAGCAACGGCCTGAGAAACAGTATTTTCTTCTTCCTTCCCGGGGGACAGTTCAGAGCTCTCTAACAAGTCACATCAATCAACTGATCTGAAATACTGAACTTTACCAGGACAGAAACAATTCTCCCTTTTCCTCCTTCCCCCTCAGCTAAGAATAAATAAATACAGTACCTAAAAAAAAATGAGGGGGAGAGAGGGACTGAGACACAGTGCTGGGCCTTAAGCTGTTTTGAGCTGTTTTATCCTTTAGAAGGACGTGTCGATCTGATCGCTGTGATCAGTTTGGGAAATTCAGAATAGAAAAAATTATCTTCGTGCTAGGTGCAACTGACTCCCAAGATATCCGTATACACGGAAAGTGAAATAATTAGACCTTGGATGAAAAATCTTGACAGTACAAAGAAAGACCATGATCTAATATCAGAACAAAGTTAACAGATGTCATTAAGTGAGACGATTAGCCGATGACGGAAGGTCGCACCCAGTTTACTTTTCACAGTTGACAGATCAAAGTTATTCGTTCAGTTTGAGCAAAGACTGAATACAGTTACCCCAGGAAAATCCTTTCACATAACATTAAGTCTCTCCCTGTCTTGTGTTTCTTAGACGTGAATTGTCAGGAAAAATACGAGTGAAACAGTACAGAGCAAGGGCAACCAGCTCGCCTAGTACTGAATGGAAATTCCCTTAGTGGTAGGTAGAAATAAATGTGTAATTGTATCCAGTGGCCTCCACACTCGTGTGAATCACATGCCTGAGATACTATGAACCCGACTGCAGCACGAGTTACGCAGCGGTGAATGGGGAGAAGCCGTTACAGCAGGTCCCCGGCCGAATCGGGCCCTCTCTCGGGGTCTCTAGGTCTCCTCTGATGCCGGTTTCTGTCGGCCACCGAGGGACACGCTGCACCTGTGTCCCTGGCCCTGCCCCAGCTCCTGCCCTGCTCTCAGTGAAGCCCCAGTATCCAGCACCAGGGTGTGAGGCCAGGAAGGAGCATCCCCATTGTGAGTGGGTGTGGGCTGGGCAGCACCGGGGTTCTTAGGTGATGGGGGTTGAGGGGTGGGTGGTGCAGGGAGAGGCACAGTTGCCTTTCCCCTCGGCAAGCCCCAGCTGGCTGCCCGGGGACCATCCCGCCCCTGGCAGCTTCAGTGGGTCCCCTCAAACTGGTCTCCATCAGCATCAGCAGAGCTGGGCAGCATCACCGTGGGCAGTGGGGATGTGCCACTGCTCAGCTGGGCGCCATGCCTTGCAAATAGCAAGCAGGGCCATCTTAATTTCTTTTTCAGTTATTACATTTTTACATACATCTGTCTGGGTTTTGGATAGTTGCTGTTAGCGTTGGGTTTTTTCTCCTGGTTTTTCTTGTTTGCTTTCCAGAGCTGGGAGGAAAGGGAGTATTTAAAACTCAGATTTTAAACCTGACCTCCTCCTTTTATAAAGTGTAATTAATTTTGTGCTGGATTTCAGTGAGGAAGACTGAATTTATGCCTGTGCAGTCCTGAAATCTACAGTGAGAAAACACAGGAAACATCCTCAAATTCATTAAATTCACTTTAGTCCAACACTTCTCCATTTACTTAGTGACACCATTATATAACATCCAAGACAGAACTACATTTCCTTGCTTCTGTCCATTCAGTCCGCAGGATGGACTAGGCTGATTTAAAAACTGTGAGCCTTTATCTCAATGCTGCCCACTTCGTATTCAAGCTTCCAATAATGCACGTGTCCCCTCCAGGGAAAAATGAAACTGCAGCCTCCAAATAAGCCACAGAAAAGTATTTTAAAAATACGCTCGTACTGTAATAAATAAAAGGAGAAATAACCCATTTCTACTGCAACAAAAATATTCACAAATGCAGTGGGATAGTTTCAATAGGCTGAAGTTCAAATATTCTACAAAACTCTGTGTCAGCTAAAGTTACCATTTGAATGCAGAGAGCCTACATTAAAGAACGTTTTAAAATGCAGAAAGATTCTGCTGGCCACTGCCCTCTGCAAGCTGGGGAATTTGTTCCCTGCCAAACCTGCTGCGGGATGAGAATCAAGACATTCAGCCCTGCCGGGGAAGAATGATTGCTTCATTGTGTGAAGGTATTTCTGTTACATGCAGCACAATAGCAGGGTTCTTCATCAGGGACGCGCACGGTGGATTATAAAAACTCTTAACTCTGTGGTCATCAGGAATTTTAGCAGTATCAAAGTAAGAGGACCAAAGAAAGTGGTGCCTAACAGAGAAAAGAAAGGGAGGGCTTAACCTTTGTCCTGAGGGTGACAAAACAGCATCACATGGCTGAAAATCACTCTAGCTTCAGCCATGTGATGCAGTTGACACAGTCACTTTTGTGGAAGTTACAGGATGGCATCAGTAGGTAAAAGGTCATATCTGAAAGTCCTCATTATACCATCAAAATACTGAGTGGAAGGCTCTGGGAGGTCTCATTATGTAGCTATGGGTCTGGGTATAGACGTTCCTCTTGGCATCGAAAGCCGTGGTAGCATTCCCAAGAGCAGCAGGCAGAGGAACTCCCCTGAGCAGCTGAGACATTCACCTGTGGTGCCGGTGACGGACCAAACCTCACCTCCCAGAGCCCACCCGCCCTGTCTCAGCACTTCTACACTGCCAGTGCCAGCGCTGCTTTGGTGGAATTACGAGTGGACTGAACTGGCAGAAGACAATTTCTAGAGGGATCACTGAAGACAGGGACTGAATTCTCTGCAGCAACACGTTGCTGTTGTTGGAGAGCATGAAGCTGTGTCTGTGTGCTTGGATTTTCCTTTGAGAGAAGACATGTTGCTCAAAGCAGCAGGAGATATTTGTCACCACTGTGTGTGGGCTTCCAAACAGACCTGTTTCAACTGGCTCTAGTTGTGGAGTCAGCAATCGTTCTTCATTTCCTCTCTTCGAGACTGGTCTGCTCTCATTCTGCTCAACACAGTTCACCATGTGCTGCCTTCCTCCTGCAGGTTTCATGACTGTGCCTTCTTCTGGATCTCCTTCTAGTCAGCCCACCCCCATCCAGCTCTTCACCACTCACCTGTGAGTGCTAACAGTGGTCCTCTCCTACACCCTCTCTCGCATCAACCTCACCCATCTGTAGACACCTGCCTTTTTCCCCAAAACTCTCTCTCCAGAGTCTCAATCTCCCCCTGTGTAACGCCCTGAATTCCTCTGGCTCAGACACTTGAGCCTGCTTGGCCTTCTGCTGAGATCCGTGTGCCCAGAACTCGTCTCTTAAACTCTCCTTTTGAAGTTTTTCTACTCTGCTACCATCACTAGCAACAGCAAGAGGTTTTTCACAACATGCCCCACACCTTTAGAGCCACCACCTGTTATGCAGTAGATTATAAAGCTGTCTTTCACCTCTTACAAACAAGCTTCCTTTTATTCCTGCATGCTGAGTGATATAGCATCAGGTGAGAGTTCAGTATCCAAGAGCAGAAACTGCCATAAGAATCTGTAAACCAGCACACCATAAATTTCTCACACATCCTTTAGACAGCTTCCCCCCGTGTCTCTAAAGGGGAGCAGGCAGACATCCCAAGAAGAGCAGCCTGAAGCACAGATTCTGCAGAGAGTACTTTGCCAGCTTGGGAAGAGTACTGAACTTCAGCACCCCCGTACCCCACAGCAGCCCTCTGGAAAGCAGGTGAGTGATTCCAGTACAAACTTACCCAGCTTGCCTGCACAGGTACGAAGGAAAGACCGTGGTCCAGATGGGTTTATTTTGCCAAATACCCTGAGAAGGCCCAGAAGAGCTCAGGGGACAGGAAATCCCTTGTTTTGTTCTGGTTCCTTAGAAATCTCAAATCCTACCAGTCACCTTACTAAGAATTAAAGAAGCCAAAGTTACAGTCAGCCTTCTCCTGCCTACTTAAAGAGCGGTCCAAAGCTGGGAGAGCAGTCCAGCCTTGCCGTGCCTGTGACCAGACCCAGGGAAAGGATCCCATGTGCACTTGCCAGTGCAGTTTGTTGCCTTGCCCCACTGACAGCTGCTCAGTGGTGGCTATTAAGTAATTCCAGCGATGACAAGCAGCTCCTGAGCTACAGATGCTTTTCTGGACACGCTGCTTGCTGGGGAGTTACCCTCAGCTATTAAATCATCGTGCCACAGGCCACCCAAGGCCTTGCCGGATGATAACCATTTCTGTCTCTGCCGGCCAACCTCTTTGTCCCAGATGACTTAGGTCTTAGCTGCACAAGAGCACCCATCCTGCCCCGCTGCCCTGCCCCGGGCACTGGCATTCGGTGTGCGCTGCC
>JANHFX010004164.1:0-11887 GCA_027560015.1 Chloroceryle amazona
CGGCTCAGGTTCACAGGTATTTTTAACTGAGGTGGCTAAAAGCCTGGAGGTTGGCCTGGGGCTGTGCCAAAACGGGGGGCACTGCTCCTGGGTTAATCGTTAAATCCTGTTCGTTAATGCCGCGTGTGGTTGCAAGGGGGGATTTTCTGTACTTCCTCTCCTTGAAAAGTAAAAAGAAAGGGTAAGTTGGGCTTATTGTTTCCCCATCCCTGTACTAAAAACTGCAAATCATTTCCAGGATGGATTAAATTATGCAGGGGGGTGGCAGGAAGGGAGGCTAAGAGGGAGCTGTGGGATACAATACATTTTGCACGATTTGCAATTGAGATTCTGTTGCATTGATTACTGCGCAATCGGGGGCAGGGGGGAAGCGGTTGGCAGGTCTCCGACTCCAAATATTTCCAAAATGATTATACATTTTATTAATCAAGGTCAAAGTAATCTCATTTGGCCAGTATTAATGAAACCATAGGGTATGTGTTAGCTAAAAAACACTTCAGCAAGGAAAATTGAGATACATTAAAATTCGGTGGAGAGCAGTTTACCGTGTGTGGGTTTCAGATGCCATCTACTGGGCAAATTTCATGTTAGAAAACGACGAGTACACCTTTTACTTCTGGGCTTGCAGTTTCCTCTCTTCCTCCCTCAGCAGTTTTCCCACAGTGACTCAAGCTCAGGAAACCTTTTAAAGGCGTTTCACTTTGGCTTGAGAAGTCAGCAGGATTTCTGCAGTACTCAAATGTTTTGCTTTGCCTAACTGGGGGCCAGAGTTGCCCATGACAGTGTATTAAATGTTTAATGCAAAAATACATCCACAAAGTCTTCTGTAAACACTAAACTGAAAAGCATATTTTCTATTTTTTTTTTTCAGCTCAGAGCACACATATGATTTATGTCAGGAAAACCACTTCCAAGCACCTAAAAAAACCCAACCCATTATCTTGAAATAGGATATATTGTGCAAATATCTGCCAAAAGCCAAATAATTGCTAGAAGTCACGGTACTCAGGAGTATCAATAAAAAACCACAACCCAAAAACCCAAACCAACCCAAAAGGAGTCTAAAGGAAACACTAATATCATAATTTTGGCTCATAGATGAGTCTTTCCATCCACTTCAGGCTTTGCACTGGAGTCAGACTGAATAAGTATCTTTCACATTTGATGACTCCAAGTCTGTTTTCCAATTACTTTGTTTCAGCACTGCACCAGAACCAGAAGGGATCAATCCATTAAATGAAGCAAGAGTCCCTACATAGGATGCACCCAGTACATAGCCCTAATTTGAACAAGCAGGTCCCTCCAGGATGAAGCATAAGCAGAATTATCTTTTTGGATCCTGGGCTAATAAAACCCTAGATTATTCTGCAAATTCAGCAGTCTTTCGTGAGCTACAGTTCTGGTTTGCAGGCCTTTTTTTTTTCTTTGATCCGCTACAAAGCAAAGCTACTATGCAGTTTACATTATCTATATTGCATCATAATATGAGTACACACATGGTTGTTTTCTCTCTCCTTCCCCTTCTCCCTCTCTAACCCGTCTCCCAAGGCTGTAGATTTATGGACAAACAATCAGACTTTTGTTGTTTTCTTTTCGGTGTTGTTTCATTTTAATAGCACCAGTGGGAATTGACCTACTTAATGAGAGAAGCTTTGAAACTTTTTATAAGTAAATTTTATTCCGAACTGTGAGGAATAGGCAAAAACCTAAAAAATATCACAAACGTCCTTACATCTGAACAAACAGGTTAACCAAAAAGTCATTGGCTGATGCAAGGTACATCAAGTTAACAATTTCATTTGTGTAACCATTTTATTTAGGTAATTTTGAATGGATGATTTCTAATAAATTTTATTATATGTTGTAAGTAACCTATAGTTTCAAACAAGACTATTTGAAGCATAAGACAGGCCTTTCTCAATTTTGAAAATATTAAATGATTATCTTGGTAATTTTGAAATATGCTCTGAACAATTTTTAAGTTCAGGAGGTAATTTCAACTTCAACTAACCGATTTCTATGAAAAATTTTGTACAAAAAAGCTCTTTTTTTTTGATAAACCTGTTTATTAAATTCCCAAAGCACTAAATTTCTATAGTAACTACTGCTTTTTCAACAAATCAGAATAAAAGAGCAAACCTAGCAAGACAGCAATTTCCTGAGACCATATTGGATATATCCAGAAATCCAGTTCTGTCCCAAAATATAATCAGTGTTACATAAGTGCACCAGATAACGATAAATCTGCACCTGTCAACTAATGAGGGTTATCTTTAAATTATCCCATAGTAACAGTTCTTCCTCCTTTCCTCAAACATTGCTTTTAAAAACCTGCTTTAAATGCCTATTTTAAAAGGCTACTGTTACAAAATATAACTTCCCCTGCTAGAAACTCTCTTCAAATTATTTCTCTAGACCAAAATTTTAACAAGAAAGCAATAAAACTGCATACATTGTGAAAGATAAAAATACGTCATGTTAGCAGTTAAGCAAAAGGCATGTTCTGGGTCAGTTCTATCTGTTGACACAGCAGAAGCAGCCTCAGCAAAGACCTTTCCAGGTCCCCCTCAACCACTGACACAGGGGCAGAGGACTTTTGAAGTTCATCTGAGCAGACTCATAACCATCTTTGTTGCTAGTACATAGGTACCAGATACATCCATTACAGTTGCTCCCAAACCATAAGACCCAAAATGCCACAAATTATTTGGTGAGACATGGGAAGCAGAGAAGAGTAAGGGTCTTGGAAATCATTAGGCCTGGGGTTATAGACTATCAGGGATGGGGGAGGTCAGTGGTTACAGGCAGATCATGCTCAACACTTCATGAAGTTTCCTTCATTGCCTTCTCAACTGTAAGAAGGGGGAACAAAAGCAGATGCCAGTCCCACCACCAACCACCACTTAGATGAACGCTAACACAACATTCAGGTACAGGATCAACTGCAGATCTGGAGGAGGATGCTATGCAGAATTTTACTGTTTGCTTAAATATAGCCTTGGCTTAAATAGTGCTGTCAATTCTGCCTAAGCAAAATACACTGGGGGTATAAAGGAGGGCAGAAACTATAGCCAGTGTAGAGCATAAATCTCTCCAGTTGCAGGAAATATTATCAACACTAATCATGCTCAAGTGATCACCCCAAGTTTGCTTAAATGCATACATAGAGCAATTTTATTTTGCATGAAATCTTCTGTATAAGCACAGCAGTTGTCTCCTGTATATATTGCATTTTAGGCTTCCCTCAACATCTTTTACATCCTTTAGCTCCCCAGCTAAAATGCCAAAATAACTGCCTATGTTTCCTACTTGTCTGGCACTGTCAGAGGGAGAAGGGAGTGATTTAATAACTTAAAGCTTACACTTAACATTGTTTTCAGCCAAAACAACAATCAAACTCCAAAGTTCTCTAAGATTTGATTCACGATG
This sequence comes from Chloroceryle amazona, assembly GCA_027560015.1. NCBI lineage: Eukaryota > Metazoa > Chordata > Aves > Coraciiformes > Cerylidae > Chloroceryle > Chloroceryle amazona. The sequence goes on from JANHFX010004164.1 coordinate 3,430, forward strand.
TTTACAAAACTGTGGTTCTGTGACCCCTGCTTATCATTGCAATCGTAAATAACTGCCTGTGTCCCTCTGCTCCTTTTAGTTTCCTTTACCCACTCTGTCTCTTACTTCACCCTTAAATTGTACATTCTGAAAACAGAGACCATCTATTTGTGATAATCAGCTATTCCTGCAGGACTATGTGTGAACTGGTCGGTGCTTCTTTAATACAAGTAATGAATACTCGGAACAGCAACAACAAGTTGAAACTGAAATACTCCTTCTGTGTCTCCCCTGGAAGTGGTTAACAAGTCATTGTGGTTTGAGTTATACTAGCACAGGGGCAGAACAGAGTGACAGCAATCATACAATTGCATTTTAATGTGCTGCTCTGTGCTCTTCTGTTTACAAACAATACTACCCACTTTTCAATGTGATGCTTGGCATTCAACATGTAATTTAACCATCATTTACCAACTTCAAATATGACGTCCTTGTTTAATGGAGCCAAAGACTAATACTGTATGAAAAGTTTAATCCCAAAATATGTTATGCCCTAATATTGGAGACACCTTATATGAAGGCAAAAACGCATGTCATTACATGATACCATTATATTCAAATGGAAGAAATTCGTGTTTAGTATGAGCAATCATGGATCTTAAGGAATTTTATCATCATGACCAGTTTTGCTCACAATTGGTTATATAGCTATTTTTTCAACTCATGGGACAGAAAGATATTTCTCTTTAGAATAAAGTTGCTTAAATATTTTATTACTATAAAAATGATCAGATTTTTAATTTTTTTTTTAGTAAGCCAAATTATACCAAGGGGGTGGCGGGGGGGAAATTAGGGGATGCAAAAGCCATTCAACAAATGAGAATTATAGTAAGCACTAGTTTTCAAGTCAAGCTACTGGCAGTCATCCATATCTAATAAAAGCAACTTTCCCAACACTCCCCACAAAGAACTTTCTTTCCCTCCCACAGTATCCCCCATCTCCTTAAAAAGTAGCCGTGACAATTCTTAAGCATGTTGTGTATCTAAAATATAAGACACCAGCTAACGAACTATTTATCCCTAGATATGAATGGGAAAGTATGCCGCATATGCTTAGATCCCATCAGAAATAGAAAAGTCATGGGAAAGGAACTCAGAAACTACATTAGACTAAGAAACTCAAGATAAAAATCTAGCCCAGACTTCTAAGGGCACAGGTCTTTGAGGCCTTTCACATGACCAAACAATTTCATCATTTGCAGTGTTCAGGGACAGCCAATTCAGCCTGTGATTGCTTACTCGGTAATTGGCAAGTTTTTTGGGGGGCTACTTCACCTTGCTGAAAATGCTGCACTAAGTACTGTTTGGGAGTTGTGGGCAAAAGGTGGTAGAGGTTAAGATATTTTTGATCTATATAAATCTCAAAGGAAGTGGATTACCTCATCAGCTGCGATCCTGTACCGGCCTCTACCTACTGTCCTGTGGTTTTGATAATTTCAAGTTAGAATTTCAAGACAGGAGGCTTTTGCAACACACTTGCATCTGGGGCTTCTCTCTGGCTTACCACAGCCCACATCCCAACCTCAATATCATGTAGCTGGGCTTACATGAATTTAAAGGCTATTTCTGGAGGGAAGGAAGAAGCAGATAGTAGAGAGAATGGGAAATGTTAAATACAGAATTGGAAAGAGGAAAAACCCCACTGCTTCATCCGGTCTCTGTAAACACAGTACCTACACTAAGGACAGTGAGTGAACATAATTTGCTAAGAAGACAAGAAGTTACTGTACTTAGAAATAATTTGTGCTTAAGAACATAATCTTTAATTACTTACTAGGTACCAGCACTTTGTCTATCGTTTAAGGTCTTGTTTACAGAACACAGGATGTCCCACCTCAACATAAGTAAAACCTTCTTTACTATGAAAGTGACAGAGCCCTGGAACAGGCTGCCCAGGGAGGTTGTGGGCTTTCCTTCTCTTGACACTTTCAAAACCCTCCTGGATGCATTCCAATGCAACCTGATCTAGGCAAACCTCTTTAGCAGGGGGGCTGTACTAGATGATCCTCAGAGGTCTCTTCCAACCCATACCATTCTGTGATTAAAAATATGCCCCCTAAGTTCAGCACTGCTGTACAACAGGCCTATTCTTGAATGAGAGTCCAGCAGATAGAAAAGAATATAAGAGGATGCTAGAAGAATATTGAACAAGAGCAGATGTGCAAATTTCACAGTAGTGAGAAAAACTTAAGAATTACAGAGTTGAATGCCTAAAGTGAAAATCCATCTTCTATTTTAATTATTTTAACAATGAAAGAAATCTCCATACGGTCTACTTTTTCCATCTAGTCCAACTGTGTAAATCTAGAATTATATAATACATTTTGGAATGTAATTTTATCTATTTCAAAGGCAAACCTGCTTTCTCTTTTTCCCTTATGCATCTCCTCACATATCTTTTTTTCCTGTGTTGATCTTTCTGGGTATGAGTCTGTGTGGTCAGTGTCATTTGAACTTTTGTTGTTGGCTCCACTGGCATCAGGTTAAGACTCAAAACTCATAATCTGTCTGCAGCTGCCAGATATCTATATATCTTGTTTGTGCCAAAGTTCTGCGTACAAACAATAACTTCAGATGAAAGGTGTTCTACTACCTTTCAAATAGTAAATCTTGGAGAAGAACCATTCACCCTAGGAGAATACAATCCTTTATTCAACCTTCTTATTATGTAAATTAATTCAACCAATTTCTAACCTTTACGGCTATATGTAAATTACCATGTCCTTACAAACAGGATTACCTCACCTTCATTCCCTCAATTAAGTAAGAAATAAATAGCACAGTAAGAAATTATTTGCAAGGATGTCAGTTTATTTGCATATACTTTGGTATTCTCTTTGTAGTACATGCAGCTATATTTACCAGGAAGTTTGTCACTGCATTAAAGTTTCAATACATACATTATATGCCAGAAAAAAATAAATTAAGGAAACAAGCAAAAGAAAGGTTTAAATAGCTGTTGATCAAGACAGGCTGAAAATGAAGGCTAAGTTTATAGCTGAAAGGCTTTGAAGGTATAGTGATTCTGGTATATTACTGTGATAAAAGGTTAGTGCAGATGCAATCAGATAAATACTTTTGCCACTACAGTTTATTTGAAGCATTCTTTGTTTCTGCTGTCCCGGGTCAAATATATTAGAGTAGCTAAGCACAGTTTCATGGGTGGGACTCCATTTACTCTTGGCAATTTTAATAGCACAGCTATTCTGGTCACACATCCTGACTCATCACATTCTTCCTGGCAAAAGTTTGTACTCCGACTAGAGAACTGCTGCCAAGAGATTATATGTGGTTTGTGACAAAGAGAAAAGAAACCACCCAAAAGCTGAAAGTAAATCCTTAAAGAACTATCAAAGTGAAGGTGAAAAACTCTGAAAGTAGGATAGAATATGACTCCTCTCATTGCACAAAAAACCTCACCTTTGTTACACAGTTCTTGTGGATGCCTTGAATTGCTCATGCTTAAAAAGCAGCACATTGGTATGGTCAAGTTATGGCAAATACTATCTAAACCTCCACATCATTCAAACAGAACCGTTCCAGCACTGGGTGGGAACACCTCAGTCTTGTATCAGCACCAGAAAAACATCAAATCCTATTTACTCCTAAGCCTCCTACTTCAGCACACAAGGGTATAATTCATACTCCATGTGATTGTGAAGGACCAGGGTATTTCTCAAATCTTACAGCAGTGAAAATAGAATGGGTTTTACTTGAGTGAAACTGGACCAGATACAGATGGTGTTCAAATAGTTATAACGAACCTTAACTACATTCAGCCTTCTACTCTTTCTACTATTAGACTGTACATACTTCAGGCCCTGGATAAAACATTTTAACTTACACAAATGGCTAAGTAAACTACACATTTCATCAATTATTAGGACTTCCACATAGCAGAAAAAACGATAATGCCCAAAGACACTGCATACAACATAAACATGCAAGTCATCTCATAATTGTGATCCAGCCTACAAGACACACAAAGAAAACTTTTGTATAAGGAACATGGTTTCAGAATCTCATGAGACCAGAAAGACCTCAGTGTTTCAAAAAGAGATTGGATGTTAACTCCATCGGTCTCTTTTGTTTGAAATTCACTATGAAATTTAACCCTGCACAAAGAGCCAGAATCAGGATTAAGGACCTCTTAAAACCCATTTATTTCCTTAAAAAGGCTTCTGTGCAGAAATTAATTTCAGTCACTGAGAAAAGTTGTACGATTAACAAAAGTATGCAATAAATAAATAAAATAACTTTAGCATTAATTTGAAAATTCTATGATTTAGAAAACTCCTAATATTTTTGGAAAACCTTTTCTTCTAAGTGGAGATGTATGTTCTTTAAAATATGCATTGAAATAGAATATTTTCTCCTAAAACATTAAAACTATGAAGGTCAATTTCTCTGTTGCTACTGGCTACAGAGTGATAGCAAAAAAATGACAAGAATCACATCAATCAGCCAGCAGCTACAAGGGCTTCTGGACAGACATCATTTGAAGGGATTCTCCCTCAAAAATTAGGGAAATGCCCTTCCATTGATGAGGAATAGGAGGCAGAGAAATGCAAGACAAGGAGTCTCCTGCAATACTGTCTTTCTGTACCCTGTAGAGGGTTGAGTTCAGTTGAGAGAAACAAAGAGAATGAGAGAAAGAACAGAAGAATGGAAGAAAGGAAGATGCCCCTCTATTCAGTTTCTACACTCTAGACATAGTGTTACTCGGGAGCCTCTCTGAGTCCTATCAGCTCTTTATGGTGATAAAACAGTTATTGTTCAGTTAATTTATCAATGCATGACATAAAAGGACTAAACAGTGTGTTTCATGAAGGGACAGGGAGTCTCTACTGATGTAAGATGGTGAACAGTAAAAAGAAAAGTCCCTTCTAAGAAACAGTAACGCTGAATGTCTTCGTGATGTCTGAAAATCCATTCTGAAAGCATTAGAGCTTATTGTTGTGGGTTCCCTTGGCTAAACCTCTTGTCAAAAATCAGAAGTGGCTTGACATTCCTCCTCTAACAAGCTGTTGAGCTATTGCTATCTGTCAGAGTGAAAGCCACCTTGGTGGCTATGCCAGTTCCAGATAGGCCGAACCTCCTCATAAGTCTGGGTGTGCTCCGCTTAAAAAAATTAAAAGGGGAGTGGGGTAGGGGTGGTGTCTTTTTTCAGTTGGGGTAAATTCCAGAATTATTATTTGGGCATGAGCCAGCCTTGTGCTCAGCATGCTTGGAACGCACTGAGGGTTTGCAAATGCTGCACTGCTGCAGGAAACAGTCCCTGGGAAACATATGCTGCGAGCTTACCATTCCTTACCTTAGGGACAGGACGACACCCCAGGCAGGAAGGGTCTGTTTTATGGAAGGGATGTCCATATAATAGTGTACCTCACTGAGCCCTGGAAGAGCTCAAGCATCAGAGAAACTGCAGTGTGAATACTGCAATAGCCAGATAACTAACAGATAAGTTGAAAAGTAGCACAACAAATACTCAGCAGTGAAACTAGCAACAGGAGTGGCTAGTGGGGCTGCCACTTAAAGTCAATTTGCCAATATATTAATTTCTCTATTATTTAAAAATCACAGGGGACTGGGATACCCCAGTAAAATAGAGCACTCAGTACAGGGGAGATGCTGTAGCCATCACACAGCATAGTGATTCCACAAGCTCAGTGGCAGACTAGGGCACACATGAAGATCAACTGCATTTATTTTTTACATGACAGATGAGTTTGCTTTTTGTGCAGGGAACATTTTGACAAAGCTAGAGAGGAGCTTTAAGGAAAATTGGCCTGTTTGGAAAACTTGTCTCTTGACTGGAAGTCTGCTTCTAAAATCTGAGGAAACAACATGACCCCACACTGCAGACTCCCCTAGGACTGAGACTCACCTAAAAATTCATCAGAAAAACCAAGACAAGATCTTTCAGCATTGTGCTTCACAAAAACTTCTTAGCTGTCATTCAGAAGCCAGTATTCGTAACAAACTCTTCAAGTTGTTTAAGTAGGAAAAGAAATATATTTATTATGTATTTTATACGGTTAAATATAACATATTCATTGTAATTACCTTACTCCGGGCTCCTGCAGGACAGTATCACAACTCCCAAGGTTTTCTTCAGGTCTTTTATCACTAGGTGGCGACGTCAGAAGCCAGAAACGCGATGAAGAACCAGGGACAGATCAGCACCCTGAAATGTTTAACTTCCACCACAGACTGGAGGAAATACTAAACCCCAGGCAAACTGATCTGTTTATTTATTTGAAAATTTACGTACTGACTTTCAATTTAAAGCAATTAAAAAAAGTCAGCCTAGGACAATAAATCCTTTCATGCAATATAATCTTTGAATTATAACCATTCTAATCCTTGCAATATAAATATTTTGGTGGGAATTCAACCCACCATCGACATAAACACCTGTCCACATCTCTTCACCATGTGAAATCCATAGCAGTGCTATGCAAATAAGATAAGAAAAAATGGTATTTAATTTCCAGGTATTTCCTCGTGGTTTTGTTACCACCTATTTTTAAAGGCATACATGGAGATATTTCCAAGATTCATTAAAACAGTACAAAAAAATGTCAGAATGTCAGCAGAATGAGTTCCCAGGTAGCAGCAGTTTTCCACTACAGACCAAGAAAAGCAGAGCAAACTTAAGACATGCATCTTGTTATTCAAATGCATAGTTTCCTGCATATACTCATCCACAAAATGTCTTGTTCTTTGAGCAGCAAAAGTAGTGCAGCTTGCTGCCTTATGAATTTATTGTACCCTCCCATCTCCCCAGCTCCTCTGCTGCAATACTCGCACTTTCCCTTGTGACTACAACAACATTCAGGCCACTTCCCCACCCCCTGACCTTCATTTCTGGGGTGCCCTACAGGAGGGCCAGCCTCAGCTGAAAGCAGCACACATGCTCATCAATTTAAAGCATGCTGTGAAGTCACGAGAAAAAGAGCCCTGTGCTGAGCTCATTGAGCACCAGCACTAGTTGGACCTGTCACCCAGCATCTGATCTTCCACATAGAAATAGTATGAACCACAGAGAACCAGAGTCTTTGGTGTGTTCCTGCTTCTGACTGAGAGACCCAATGAGAAGCTGCAGGTGCTGTACCCTAAATGAGATTTACAGATATCAAAGTGTTTTCTTCTAACAGGCCCATGGAGGACAGGTAGGCTGGAAGAGGCCTTCCCAAGCACAGACACCAATGGGATTTCTGCTACAGCTGGGCCACAGTCTGGCACCCCTAAAACATCCTATCAAGGGTTAGGGCTGGGTCAATCACAAGACACATGACAGATGCTCTCTATTAACACTGCTCCCTTACCAAAGGGAGCGAGATTTACAGATCGGAAAAGAAAACTAAACCAGCTTTAATTGAAATAATAATGAATTTATATATGTCTATAAAGCCAATTCTGAACACAACCTCCCTGACAGCAGTTACATAACCATCACCACTGATGTGGAGCAGACACTGAGGAAGGAAGTCCCAGACTGGACCCAGCAGCAGACAGGAACTGGATTCAGGAACACACAGATCAGGATCAAAGACAGAATGAACAGAGTCCTCCTTGGACTCTAGACATTGAGGAAGAAAGCCTGACCCTCATGATCCCTCAGCTTTATACTGAATATGACATATATATATATATGATGGAATCCCTCACTGGTCAGTTTAAGGTCACCTGTCCCAGCCACTCCTCCCCACAGCTGCAGCCTTTTACTTTCTGCACCCCTCAACATAGTGCACAAGATCCAGCAGTGGCCTTGGTCTGCACAGAAACCTTTCTGAACACCAGTCCTTGGTAAGTAAATGTAAACATTAAGTGTTATCACTGCTAACAGCAGACTCTGCCTGAGAAAACTGGCTGCTAACTTCAGACAGTGCAGGTACTTAGAAAGAGACTGACCTAAAAGTGAAATCACTGAACAGAATTAGTTCTGTTCTCACTCAAACCAGGACACTTCCCCACAGTTAGAGCTGCCGCAACCTGCTTTCACATACTCCACCGTTTGGGGGTCGAATGCAGTAAATCCAGCGAGTTTGCTTCCAAGGCTGCAGAGGAGCATTCCGGCAGCCCTGAGAAAGCTGTTTTGGCGGCCTGAGCCTCAGACCAGGCTGGTCCTCAGTGACTGGTCACCAGTCACTGGCAGCCCCTTCGGGAATGTGCTGTTACCTCACAAACCCTCCGAAATTTTCCTCAAGAAGGCATCTAGGACGAGCAAGAATTTGATGACAACTAAACCACCGCACTCCTAAGGCTACCTGAGCCTGCCGACCGAAGTGCGATACCAAGGCGAGGCCTCGAAGCCGCCGCCTTGGGCTCTCCAGCACCGCGCGACGAGCCCACCCCTCTCCTTCCCCCACAGCTCGCCAGCACTTCCGTAAATACCGCGGCAGCTGAGTGACAG
>JANHFX010004165.1:0-27168 GCA_027560015.1 Chloroceryle amazona
CTGCCTGGGTTTGGTGGAGGGGCAGCTGGTTCTGTTTTTGGGGAGGTTTTAAAGCTGTTTTTTGTCTAACTCGGGACATATCCTGGATGTGTTCTCTGCCGTAGTATTGTGCTGTTCTCGTCCTTCGCGTAGTGCTGTGTTTCTGTGGGTCGTGATACTCAAAGGTAGAAATCTGGGTTCACCTGTTCACTGTCACATTTTTGTTCAGAGAGACACAACCCTTTTTTTTAAATTATTTTTTGTGCTTTTATTTACTATTTTTTTTAGCAGCATGTTGGGTGAGAAATTAAATGTGAAGGAAAACAATACTGAACAGATTGCACAGAGTTAGCTGTATTAGAAAGGTCATTTAGGGTAACAGAGGGCTTTTGTTCCAGTGTTACCTTAAATCATGCCTTCACCTCTAATTAATTTATAACAGTAATACTTGAAAGTATTTTATCTTCAAAAATCCTAGGGATTTTATGTAAGGTTTTTTTGTAACCTGCTTTTTAATCCTGGAGATGACTTATTATTCACATGAGCTCAGGGTCTTGTGTACAAAACCACTGATTCATATTGGATCCTTACGTATACCATCTTCTGGTATAATATGGTTGGGAAGGATCATTTTGTTCTTTATATCGCTGCTTTTTGCAGACTTTTTTTTTTCTTTTTAATTAAAAAAAAAAAAAGCAACCTCCATTTTCTACTTCCATGCTTATTTTGGTGAAAAGTATGGTTCTTATTGCACTAAAGAAAACATGAAGGGGAAATTTAACCTCACTGGGTCTTTCAGGTGCCTGTGTTGCTTTCTCACCTCTTGGTTGGATGCACTGAGTTTTTCTAACTAACTGGAAATGGGCTTTGTATACACACTGCTTTTCAGCAGGCGATACTGCTTTAGCAGCACTCAGGTTAAGCGATTTTTGCCATTGACCTCATTATAACCTCATTATAACCGGTATTAGAGATGAAGAATATTTTTGTAAAAGAACCTGTGTCCAGTGAAATGTGGCTGTATTGCCATGTTGTGTGTAGTGACTTGGAAGGTGACAATTTCAAACGCTTCTGTAGTAACGTTACGTTTGTTCAGTGGTTCAGGATTTTCTTTGTGTACATCCAGTGGTTTTTAATATGAATTCTGTTTTTTCCTGTTGTCTGTCAGGCTGACTTTGGAACCTTACAGTTTTATTTCTATTCATATAATAACAAATTTTTTTTTTGAAGGACTCTCTTTCCAGGCTGGGAAACGTCTTTCAGCGGTTTAACTTCTAATTAATACACGTTTTCACTTACAGATACAGCAAAGAGAAAATGCTAACACTCAATTATTCATAGCTGGTCTTCCGTACTGTTGCATACAGTTTTTATTGATACAAAGTACCCTTAGAATAAGTCCACTTTCTTTCTTTCTTTCTTTCCTGTGGCACCCTTTGCCTCTGCCCTATGCTCGACCTCATTTCCATCTTATTTGCCATTCCCACAAGGATATTTGTATCCTTGTTATGTTCCTGCTCTTTTCACTCCCCATTCATCTCATCTCTCTGGCCCTTTTCCTGTCTGAGTGCATTCCATTCAATCTTTTGCTCTATTTTCTGTTCCTACAGCTCTTCTGAGGATACCTTAAGCCTGTATCTCCCACCCTGAAAGCACATTTTACTGTACTTCTCTTCACAGACTTTGGTACATAAAGCTGAGGTTGCTTTTACAGGTGTCACACCTTAGGAGCTGCTGCCCATCCCAAAGCACTGGAGAAGTGTCGCTTAACACTCTTGCTTTGCAGTTTTATCCACGCTGGAGAATTAAACCGTTTTGCGTACGTGTTCTAGCTTTGTGGCAAGCCAAGCAAAACAGGATTAACAGCTCTTTTATCCTTTTTACTTTTTCAGGAGTTCTGTTCTTGAATTCAGTGATAGTAATAGCACTTTTTTTTTTTTTATTGCCACGTAGAAACATGACCACTGTCGACACAATTCTACCTCCTATTACTATTACTGAATGTGATCCTTCCTAACCTGTAAAGTCTTAAACGCTGTATATATTTGGGTGTGTTGAGAATCACTTCAAATGTATTGCTCTAATCTGGATTACAGAGTTTGTTTATTAGCAGTTCAGGATGTAAGTTCAACAGCCGACTGTATCATACTGACTCCACTGGGGGTTCGTCTGCCTCAGGTTGTCTACAGCATCACCTGCACAAGCTGTTTGCTACTGATTTCATGAATGTAATACTGAACTCCATACTAGATCCTCCACTTGCCTGAGAGATCTCTCTGTCATACTATTGAAATGAATGTAAAAATGGAAACACAAACATGATTTCATGTATAAGGGCTTTTACATGTAATTCCATGTTTAAAATGTCAACATGTACATATATTGTACCTAAAATATGTCAATAAAACTTGATTTTTATCGTTATTTCCTCTCTTGTCACTTGATGTCCAACTTGAAGTTCAGACTTGTCAGAAAAAGCTTCACAGACCATATTCTTTTCATGGTTTTATTACAGTAGTATCTCTGGGCCCCTACTTTTCCATCAGCATGGTAGTGAGGGCTTCTTCAGAGCTGTGCAATGGTGCCCCAGGTGGAAAAACAAGTGGCTGAGGGTGGGTGGTGGTAAAAGGGTCTTGTTCTTGTGCTGCTGGTTCAAAGGGTCTGGAGGCTACCAAGGATCTTGTAACACAGGTATAGGAGGAAAGCTTGTGAGTGGAAAAGCTTTTCTGCTTGTTTTCAGCCATACTGATACACTTAATAAAAACTCTCTACTTTCAAATGTTGGCTATCTCAATTTATGGCATAAAGAGGAGCTCTCGGCAAGCTCAGTATGGTCATAATCAATTATATTCTAACCATAATTATATCAACCTAAATGAAGGCTAATTCTGCTGGTGTATTGTGTATCAAGAAAAGAGGTGAGAATCGGCCACCTTACACTTTGTAGGGTTTTTTAATAGTTCATTAACATTATTCACAAAGTTAAATGTAAAAAAATCCCACTATCACCCTGGTGTCTCTGGAAGTGGTGACCTGTGATGCAGGAGACCCATTTTGAGTGAAGCATTACTAGCATGTCACATCGTTACTGGGGTTAGATCTCAAGAGAGCATCATTACCTGCGGGCAGACTAATGATACTCCAAGCTGTTGTTCCCTGACAGAGGACATAAGTGACCAGCATCGTTATAAGGCTCATTAAGGTAAAAAAAAAAAGCCTCCAGTGCAGTGATTTTTATAGGGAGCAAAACAAGAATAACCATCTTTGCTTACAAAGTTCCAGCTTGTGATTTTGTTTTGCATTAACAGCAGCACACTATAAATATCCATCCAACTGCAGTATCACCTCTTCCACCTCTCCTCCTCTACAGGAACCTCCAAACAAAAGTAAACCTCACCGAAAGCCTTCAAAACCTGATGAGTTTTATCTCTCTGCTGCTTTGTACCTTCTTTCCCTGACTCTCAATCTGTAGTCTTGGGGCACGAATTTGTGTTTTCATGAAGTTACTGCATCACTGCACATCACTGCATCGATCCACTCTTGCAATAAACAGAATGGGTTAACCACTACACAGCACAGGGGGAAAACAAGCTCTCTTTTTGAGAGCAGAGGTTAGGATTGGGTGAATAAGTCTGTGTGACCCTTAGATGTTAAAATGTACTGCTGATGAACTTGGGTTTTTGTAATATTTTGGGATTCATGCAATATTTGACTTCAAGAATTAAAAGGCTGACAACTACAAAGTGATGGAGGAAATCATGGGGATAAAAACCTAATTATTGAAAGGATGGAAAGGGAGTGACCAAGGGAAGTACAAATAAACCTTTAAAATCAATTTGTTTTAAAAATCGGTCTTGATTTACCTTAATTAATTTGTAATGATTTGGGCAGGAAGAGTTGGAGTGTGCTCACTGAGCGCGTTGGGAGATGCATGAGGGGAGGGCTCAGATGACGAGGAGGATCAGAGTATCTATGAGGAATTGGAGGAGCTAGAAAATTAGAAAATAGAGGTAAGATTAAATTTAATCTCGCAGAGTGCAAGAGTATGCACTCTGGTGTTAAGAAATAAGGATTTTTGCTCTAAGAGTCACTGGGAAAAGGGAGAGAGCAGTGAATTAACTGCAGTTAGTCAATCCATGGATGTGGTGAACTATAAGAAAAAGGCAACTGCCTTTTTAGGATGGATGGGTCAGGTACTTCCAGAATTGAACTATTAGTCTGTCTGTGTAGTATGAAGATTTAGTGCTGGTCTTCAAAATAGCAACACAACCAACCACCTCCCTCCTGCTCTAAGTAGAATCCCCCTGAGAATATTTATTTTAGGAAGCTTTTTCTGAATGGTTCAGCTATCAAATATTTTTGCTGCTTTTGCTCTATACATTCAGTGTTTCAAAGACCAGGGCTTAAGCTACAGAAAACATCCTTCAGTGGGTTCAGTGAGAATTGACTGGTCACACGGTGCCACTGCTCCTTGGTTTCAAATGTCAGTTCTGGTAGCTGCTGAATAGACAGTAAATATTTTCACCTATCAGTGCTGTTCTGAAAGGATCCCAGGGGAAGGTATGCCTTCAACTGGTGATGAAGGTGTTGACTCAGAAAAATCATTCTGTGGAGATGCAGTCAGCATTGGGGATGCTTTGGAGAAGACTTGGGAGCTAGGCATTTTGATTTCTTCTGATTCTAGTCATTCCACTAATATTCCACTGATTGTTAGCTAATTAATAGCCACTTCTCAGTAAATTACTAATGGAAGGATTCTACTTCCCCAAGAAGGATTTTGAGGCAGCAGCATGAAGATGGACTAAGTAGCCCAGCAGCCTTTACAAGTCCTGTTTCCTTGGGTCACAAACAAATCAGGCTGTGTCTTCCAAAATGTAGCTATTCCTGTATAGCATCGCACAATCTTTACTTGCAGCAAAGCCAGTAAGAACAGAGGGAAAGGGGTTTTGGAGACTTCTTTCCCTGATGCATCTGTGCAGTGAGTGAGGTGTACAACACTGTTCTCTCTGCCTTCCACAGCCTTAGTTAATGTGAATCCCATTCTGCAGGGTTTGAGGGCTGGGAAATACCTAAAAGCATCAAAGGGCAAGGTAAAAGGCAGCTCTTCCATTGGTTTGGATAGCTGTCAAAAAGTGTTCAGAGGGTTGGGATGCCTGGCCGCTCTCACAGCCCGCATCACAGAAGAGGCTGAGGTCTTCAAGCTGTTTTTTCCAAGATAAGTCACAGGGAGTTTGGGCACTTTCTCAAGTATCAAATGCTTCACAGGGAAAAATGGTCCTGAGTCAAGTACTCGCGAGTGTAGGGTGCTCTCTGGGTAATAATTTGTGTTAGTAGTGTTGGCCGGAATCAAGTATTTTGTATGCAGGTAAAATCTTGTTCACTAGCATCATTTAATTGTTAAAGAAAAAAAATCTTTCTGAAATCTAATACTTTAAGAAAAGTTGATAGCAAATCAAAATACAAGTAATATTCTGAACACTTATTATCTGAATCCTTATTACTCTGTACTTAGGTCTTCAATAATAAACAGAGGGGCTGCTGTGAATTTGCTTTGGGATGGATTTACTATTTCTCTACAGATATGCAGTGGTCCTGATACCTGTCTGTTCTGTCACTTTCTCTCATTTGCTTTTTAACAATCATTATTATCGCTAGCAGCATTATTATCATTGAAACTGGGGCTTCTGCAAACAATAGCTGGATGCAAAATCTGGGTCCCGGTGAAATAACTCAGTTGGTGAAGCCCAGGGTACTGTTTGAGAGCCTCTCCATTGTAAATATGTCCTTTTCTATTTTTAACCTGGATTTTGCATGACAAAACCATCCTGGAAGCCAAATCCAATTTAAATGAATGAATGAAGATATAATTTCTTTGTATATTCATCTTAAAACCAGCCACAAACTGACCTCTCTGCAAAGTGATGCCTGCAGTTCCTACTTTTATAAACCTTTAGACTGTTTAAAGGTGCTGGATTATTGGAAAGGGCTTGTTTTCATCCACTAAGGTCGGGAAAATTCATGGGTTGCTTCAAAACAGGAAAGATGCGGTTGTTCCCAGGTCTTCTCTGCATTACCATTAATCAGCCCTATCCAGAGAGGATGAACATCGACTGTAATGGGGTGAGGAGGAGGAGGAATGTAATCATCCCTCATCAGCAAGACCCTCAATCACTGCACTTCAAACAGCTGGGGGTACATAACCTCATCTTCATTTGAAAATTTTAGTACCTTTTCTCTTAACTGCCTCTGTTTTATGCCTTTCCCCCCCCTCCTCATAAATTTTTATGAATTTTTTTTTCCTTGAAGGAGAATTTATGGGTAAAATGGCAGAGACCGTGTGAAATGTGGAAGAGCTAAAAGGCTATCAGGGTGGTAAATGAGGCTAAATGGTTCTCTACCACCAGCTGTTTAGAGTTCAGTGATTGAGTCTAACTGACAAGAAATAATTACCCCCTCTCAGAGGTGAAATGGGTCCTCACACTGAATGCTGCTGATGAAGGGGCTGTGCCGGGAGAAGGCAGGATCCCTTCCAGCGGCTTCTATAACTACATCTTGGTGGCTTAAACCCCTCACAAGCATCTTGTGCTAAGGTTTTTCTTGCATAGGGTCATATCCTTTAGTGACTCAGCACATCTCTCCTGTCTTTCTGGTCCCAGGAAGGTTTAAAATCTTGACAGAGCATCTTCCTGCAGGGATGAGCCCAGAAACAAAATATCTCCTGCATTATTGATTAAAACTAGTGAGTGTCTCAGCCCTTTTTGTTTCAAAGAAAGAGCCCTTGTGTTTCTTGTTGCAAAGATGTGCATTAGGATCTAAAAGCGCCTTCTATTTTTATTCTTTCCTAATCAATTGCAAAGGACAAAAATGATGAGTGCATTTGTTTGCAGGCTGGAGAGGGCAGCAGAGCGAGGAGTCAGGTGAAGGCAATGCTCACCCCAGGGATCAGGAGTAGACCTGAGGGAAAGTGAGGAGAAATCTTCAATGCTGAAGCACGGTCCAGGTGAACAAATGCTCTGGTGCAGAGACAACCACACAGAAAAAGCAAGTGGTTCAGGGTTTATTCCCTTTGTACCCAGCTGCTTCTGTCCTTACTAAAAAATCTTTTGCAAAGTAGAGGAAGGGGCTGGGGTGACAGGAGCCCCCAACACACATCCCCAGCCAGGGTTTGCCCACCATGCACTACCAAGGCTCAGCCAGTGAAGAAGCATTAGTCCGATTCTCACCGTACTCCAGTGTCCTGAAATCCCTATCTGCAGGAGCCATGTCATCAGCACCTCCTTACAGACTCCTGTCCATGGGGTAAAGGTCTTGAAGGTGAGAAAGCAAGTGAAAAAATGCTGGCACGCCTTATTCAAATCCCCTGGGTTTTTAAAAGTGTGGACCAGGCAACAGAAGGGATGGTAACCTTCTCCATGAGGTGATATTTAGTTACAAGATATTTGGATTTGCTTCCTGAGTGAAGGTGTGAAGTTACCCATGACATAAAACAGGAAAGTTAAGTTTCACAAAAATCCTCGGGTTTTTTTTAGGTTGCCTTGTGTTGGTGAGTGTATCTTAAGGGAGGATGTGCCCATGTGAAAGGTGGAGCAAACAACTGCTGCCAGCTCTCTAGAAGGTATTAAAAAAGGTGATTTTTGGCCCTAGTTGCAAGGATTCATGCTGGGCGTGATGGTGCAAGGGCTTCTTTTTCTTCCTCAACCTCGTCAAGTTAAATAATTAAGTCTGGTATATGTCCTTCAACCACACCTTTGCCCATCCCCAGGCCAGCAATTCATGATGCAATTCCCACAGGCACAAGGAGAAATTCCTCCCCCAAGACAGCACCACCATCTCCTCTCCTAAACCCTCTGCCTTGTTTGTGATGCCTTTTCTAGCACAGGCAGTAAGATGGGTGGAGCCCCAGTGCACCTGGGAAGGGGTCCCTCCATCCCAGGAAGAGCCTGAGCCCATCTCTAATTCATTTGCTGGATTAAAGATACATTTTTTAAATGCTTACCTTCCCCTCCCTCCTCCTGTCTCTACAGTAAGATCTCATGATGGGGGAACATGGGCCCGCATGTAGCAATGGGGTGGGCAGAAGCGATGTTAGGCCACTGAGAAGCAATGCTGAACACGGTGTTGCTTGTGCAGGAGTTTTCCCTGGTCATGCCAATCCCAGAGGTGCCAGAAGAGGGGTCTGGGCAGGGGCTGGTATGCCAAGAGGCATGTGGTGGGAGGATGGGCTGCCCAGCCAGGGGCTGCCAGGCTCCCTGGGGACTGGCAGAGGGAGGGAGAGCAAGACCATGTTTCCCACAGGAATATTATCCTTGTGCCATTATTAGAAACAACTGAGGGAAACACAACCCCCCCTTTGCCCCCCTAGAACTCCTTGTTGCAGTTTAGACCAGTGTTGTTTATACCAAATACCCCAGAATGTTCTCAGAGAACCGGTTTTAACATGAAATTTTGGAAGTGACATGAAAAAAACTTAGGTCAGACTGAGCCAGAGATGTAACCAGGCTTGAAACCTGTTACAGGAACTATTTACAAGGGGGTTGGGTGGGTTTGGGTTCGTTTTTTTTTAATCCTAGCATCCCCAGCAAAGTCTTTAGACAGAAGCATAATGAACAGGTAAGGATGCGACCAGCTCTGGAAACACAGCCAGCTGCAGCGTGGGGCTGTAGTGAGTATGCTCCTTGCAGGACACTTCTCCATGCTGAGGGGTGACCATAAGCCAACCATGCTTGTGGTCCATGACAGGCGCCAGGCAGCTGCAAAAAACCCAGGGAAGTCAGTTACTCAGCTCTTGGCACTGGAGGTGGCAGTGGGCTGGCAGCTGGTGACCTGTGCATGAGAGGTGGCCAGTTTGAGATGCTCATCCAAAGTAACCCTGGAAGAAAACTTGCCAAACAAACCTAAGTGCTATAGCAGGGCAGTTAAGCCCAGCTACCCCATGCATGCCACCCCACGATGGCAGAGGAGACCCAAAGTGGTGAGGCTGCAGGTGTTTAGCCCTCTCTGTTGCTGTTTTTGCTGTGGCTAAAGGAGACCACAGCAAGGCTTGTATGTCCTCTGTCCTTTTACTGGGTTTTAGCCTCCGGGCAGAAGGTTCCCCGAGCTCTAGTGTCATCCTTGCCAATGGAAGTGAGGACTTTGCTGGAAGACTCAGTGGAACACTGCCCAGCTCACAGCCCTCCTCCAGGTAGGAAACCAAAGTATCATAGAGTTATAGAATCACAGAATCTTTTAGGTTGGAAAAGACCTTTAAGATCAAGTCCAACTGTAAACCTAACACTGCCTAGTCCACCACTAAACCAGGTCCCATCTACACATCTTTAACATTTTTCCAGACATGGTGACTCAACCACTTCCCTGGGCAGCCTTTTCAATGCTTGACAAACCCTTAGATGAAGACATTTTTCCTAATGTCCAACCTAAACCTCCTCTGATGCAACTTCAGGCCATTTCTTCTCATCCTATCATTTGCTATTTGGGAGAAGAAACTGACCCCACCTCACCACAGCTGCCTTTCAGGTAGTTGTAGAGAATGAGAAGGTCTCCCCTCAGCCTCCTTTTTTTTCAGACTTGCAGAGGAGATCTGGCAGAAACCATCAGTTTAACTCAATTTGTTTGCTCCGCCGCAGTGTTTGAGGGATGGGGCAGCCTGGCTGGCGTGCGCCAGAGGGGAAGGTTAATGCAGGGAGAGGTGGGAAGAAGAAGCAATCGCTGCCAGTGAAATCTCTTTACCTGCTGGGGGATGGCAGGGAAAACCACAACACACCACAAACCGAGTCCATTAAGGCTGTTTCTTCTCGGTCTTTGGCAGAGCTGAAAGTTCTCAGGCCCTGCCTGCTGTGCAAGGAGGGGTTTGGGCTCTGTGCCGGTGTCGGCAGGTGGTGCTGGGAGGCTGGGCAGGGTGGCAGAGGATCCCCGGGCTGCCGACACAGCCGCATCCAGGGCAGGGGAGAGAAGACCTGAGTGTCGGCCTCACCTGGAAAAAGAGATCGGGACAGCAGTGGGGAAGAGGTGTAAAGCCTGCAATGTGATCTCCATCCTGCTGGCTGCTGTCTAAATGAGCTTCATTATACACATAATTAAAGGAAGAATTCGAATGCTATTTAGCAGCGGTTTAGGGGTATTAATTTCAAGACTAAGGGTACCTGGAGATTAAATGAATTAACTCATAACCGAATCAGGTTAATTGTCATTTTTTTTTACCCGGAGTA
Organism: Chloroceryle amazona; assembly: GCA_027560015.1. Taxonomy (NCBI): domain Eukaryota; kingdom Metazoa; phylum Chordata; class Aves; order Coraciiformes; family Cerylidae; genus Chloroceryle; species Chloroceryle amazona. The sequence continues at coordinate 10,185 of JANHFX010004165.1, forward strand.
AAGATGAAAAAGAGAAAGTTTTGATTCAATAATAACTGTGGATATATTAAAAACAGAAAAGAAGGAAATTCACTATGAGAAACAGTGAACTGGGAACCAGAGTGGACATGAGCAGAGCTGGGCAGCAGCTTGGGCTCCAGGGGCATCCCCGGTGGGCAGCGGGGCTGACTCACCCACCTGCATTCCCGACGAGGGAAGGGCCCCAGCCGCTCCCCTGCCCTCCCTGCTTCCTTTTGGCTGCCTTTAAATGGACGCCTCTTGTGTAGTCGGATTGGAAGCTCCCAGTTTCTCCCAGGCAGGGTTGGAGAGACCGTTAAGGCTCAGACCCGCTGCCAGGCACATCAGTCCTTGGAAAGATGTAGAACAGGGGAAAAGCAAGCACAGAGCCCAGCTCTATGTGCTCAAGTACAGAGCCTCTGCTCACCCTGGCAGCACCCTGCCCAGCAAATCTAACAAAAAGAAAGAAGCGCCAGCACGACATGCAAATTCATCTTAAATTATTAAGGGTTTGCAGTCTCAGCTCTTTCCATCAGCTGCTTCGGGGCATTGCCCAGGCTCGACAGGACCCACAGCAGGCTGCGGTGAGGGCAGGACATAGGACAGGCAGGGATGCTGCTGAGCACAGAAACCTGCTCAGGGCAGGGGGCAGATATTTGGAGTGGGTTTTTTGAACTTGAAGGTTTGATCAGGCAAAGATCCCTTCATACAGGGGAGAAACTGGGCTCTTCTCTGACTACTGTACTGTTTCTGCCTGCAGGAACAGCCCAAATTTGGACCCTCTGTTAGGTGCTGCCCTGTGCACCCTTCTGTGATGGGATAATGCTCCTGGACGGGAGCAGAGCTGGCTTGTGTCCACACGACAGAGGTCATAACTTCACTTCCTCACCCAGCCCTTTCACTACAGCCACCAAAAATAACAGCAGCCATAAGTGAGCTTTCCCGGGCATCTCACCTGGACACCCCATCTAGGCATCCTGTCCAGGGCTGTGGCTCTGCACACCTACCCCACAGATGAGACTGGAACCCTCTCCAGTCAAACACCTCACCTCTGTGCTTTCCATGCCTGATTTACCAGTGCTTGAATCTGGCTGACCATCTTCAGGATGACCTATGCATCTCTCTGCCTCTTAACTGCGGCTCCTACACCTATAGGTTAGGCTTGTCAGCACTGAAAATCTGTTATGACATACAAGTGCAAGATAAACACTGTTTTAAATAACAAGTAATTAGCTATAGAGATATTTGTGAAACCTGCTAAGTTTCTGGCGAGATGTGATGTGTTGCTGAGTGCTTATTTTTCCATGGCTGTTGTGACCGGCCAGTGTTAATGTACATGAAGCAACCTTGAAGCAGAGGATCCATGTCTAAGCCTTCACCTTTCAGAGTTCACAACCCCCTGGGTTTCTTCCTACAACTCTACCACCAACAGACTCACTCTAATCCTAAGCAAAATCTTCAACTTCAAAACCCCTTCATTCCTAGGCACATGTGTTGCTTCCCAAGATTTTCCCTTAACTCTGGTGGACATAACTCGCCTGATGCCTCCTAGCATCATATTGTCTTTTTTGCATGGGCATGCCACATTCATGATGGTTACATGGAGGTGGCTAATACCTCTTGGACTCATCACTCTTCTCTTACTGTCAGTTTCTAATAGGAATAACTGGTTATACTCCTTATGTGCACAGGGAGCACTTTTGATTATTCATTCTCACATCATTTCAAGGTCATCTCATGCTTCCTGATCAGCATTTTGGTCACTGTTATTGACCATGGCAACTCTTGTCTTGTCACCTACCAGAATATACTCCTAAATTTCTGCCAGGGGTATTAGAAAGGATGAGTGAAATGATCAATGCTTGAGGAAAGCCATTTATGTCCTCCTTCTATTTTCACCATGAGCCCTTCACAGCCCTTTGTTGCCAAGCCTTCAATTCATGCATTTGTTTTCATCTTCTTGGGCTTAGGTAACATATACTAATGTAACATCATTGCAAGTTCTTCTTAGATCAATTGTCCTGTCTAAAAATAAAATACAATTGCTGACTTTATCAAAGAACCATTCTGCATTAACTGACCCAGTCAATCTGGTGCTATATATCCCACTTTCTGTTTGTCTCTCTATCCTTCTTTCATCTAAACCCTGTTCTGTTTTCTTGTGCAATGCTGGGGTCAAGATAGCTGTCCTCCACTTGCTGACGCTCCCTCCTCCCCACCGCAAGTGAGAGTTTCTACCTTCGCAGTTGTCCAGTCACCTGCCAACACAGCCAATTTGATGGACGTGTTTAACATCGTCCTTCCTGGATGCGTCATCTCACAAGCTGGTTCCCTCGTGCTCTTGGATGGGGAGCAGAAAAGCTTCTTGTTTGAAGGACATAAAAGAACAAGTTTAATTCCCACAGTGGAAGCATTCATTTTCCATACATACCCTTGTCACCATGAGCCATTTTTCTGTTCCTCCGATGTTCAACATCAGCATCCTCCTGCAAACTACAGCAAGGTACTTTTTAAGCCATACCTCAGTTATCTTTGACTCTCTCCTCTTTGCAGGGTGAACAAAGCTGTCCTTGCATAGCTTCATCTTTATCTGGATGTTTCAAGACTCTTTATTCTTTTCCTATGCAAAGCTGAGCTACAAAACCTGACTTTTGGCAATTTTCCTCGTAAACCTTCAAAGAGATTGGTTTCTTTGCTGTTCAGTGGCTTGCCAGCTTGTCTCCAGGAGTGCGATCTGCCTGCAATTATATTAGTGTCTGGTTCTGTTTTGTGCAAGAGTGCCTAAAGAGGACTGGAAATGCATTTTCAACACTTCATTGGTATCACAAAATTGGCTAAAACACAGACACAGCCCAGGAAGATGCAGGAGACTAGCTCTTAGTGTCAATACCTCCTAAGGGCTTCACAATGCCTTTGGGCAGCATGTCAGGACATTGTCATTTCACTTAACACAAGGTTTTGTTGGAAAGATATTCTTTTCTTTTGCTTTTGGCCCCAAAATGTGCTTGGCAGCTTGTGCAGCCCTGCTGGAGCCAGGGAGCCTTGTGCTGTTATCATTTTGTGGCTTACTCCCCTCTGGTGTGAGGGAAATCGGGGAAGTTGGCTCCATTTGGAAACCAGCAACAGGAGATGATGGGGAGGTGGGAACAGAAAGGACCTCCCCATCCCCAGTGTTAGCCCCTCCTCTCCCTCCCTCCCTTCCTCCCTCCCTCCCTCCTCTGGCATTTCTGAATCCACTCTTGGGTGATAGGGCAGGAAAAACAAAACTCCACAGAAAGTTGTGAAAGGTCTGCAGGAGCATATTATGCACTACTCATTACTCCAGGCTGTTTTGAGCAGTTTCTGTTCCTGCACTCCACCACTGCTTTCATTCCCAGTAAATCTGATGAGACCTTTTCTGAGGAGCAGGTTGTCAAACCTACTTTCCGTGGGAAATCTTTCCTTCAGACAGTGGTGAACCTTTTATAAAATACACAACACCATCACGGTTCACCTCTTCAGATAAGTGCTCGTGGAGGACAAGGGTGACCTACTCTCCTGTAGACAGGCTTTGCTGGGTGGGCTGGTATCCAGCTGGCTGGTTTATACTTTTCTGTAGCTTCCAGCATCAGAGAATTTAAACGTTCCACTGTGCTGCTTTTGACTCATCTCCCGATGCCAACTTCAACTGTGCAAACTTTACCATGACATAAATACAAGATTATTTTAAATGCATTTTATTTTAATTTCTCTGTCTCTTTTTTTTTGTTTTGCCTCCAGGTCTTCAAGATTTCAGGTTCACCTTCTTAACATCTTTGCTGCAAAGAAAGAAGGCTGGAAGCTGACTTGAAAAAAAAACAACATAATCTGAAATTCATATGCAATCACATGGTTCACAGAGTCAGAAATGTAGAAATGCCTCTGAGTACTATGATATTCAAAACAAACAAAAAAGAGGTTTAGTAAAAGTACTTTAAAAGGTCCAACTACTATGCACTGTTGTTATCTGAGAAGTTCTGTCATCAAGATGATATTTCAGCAGCTTTAGACAGATGAGATTTCTAAAGGGGATTTCTAATTTGTGTTTGTTTTTAATTTGGGGTTTGGATCACAGCAGCAGCAACAATTTGTTTTGCTATGTATTTATGGCTGCACATGTTCAAAATGGTAAATCTGCACTGACCTATTAGACCACAAAAGTGAAACCAGCTTCTGTATTCTCATTCCTTAGCTGGAAAAATAAACTCACAGCATGCATGTATAAAATAAATTATATTTTTACAGCTTTTGGGTTTGGGACTTAAAGGCTGTGTGAGGATTTAGGTTTATCACAGCCCTGGCTTTAAAAACAAGGAACTGGTTCTTTACCAGAAAGTGACTCTTTCAGGACAAAATGCATTTTTATAGCTGCTGCCTTCTATTAAAATGATATTACTTTATCCAAAATGAAAATAAAATTAATAAGGAGCTTAATAAAATGTGCAAGTTTCTTTGGGAAAGGAATAAACCAAAATACAGAAAGATGCTGCTTTGGTTCAAGACCAATAAAGATGTCTAGGTTTAAAAGACAGTTCAGAGTTAGCACCAGATCATCCTGCATCGAGCACCCTGCTTCTTACCTACCTGTTTTTATTGGCTTTGATTCTCACAACAAATAACAATGTTTTCCTTCAGTCTCTAAGCCTTAAAAGCAAGCACAGGTAGAGTTGTATTTGACTTAACACAAAACCGTGGACAGGACCTGTTACATGGCTCTGAAGGAGGCTTACAAGGGCAGAGCAGAGAGCCTGGGCTGGGTCTTTCTGGTAGCTTGGTTCATTATCTGATGACAAATCCATCTTCTCTGGCTAATTTCTAAGCCCTGGATAAACGTGGATTATTTTAGTCATTAAAGTTGCTTTATGTCCCAGGATGGAAGAGACTGAAGTCAGAAGATGTCCCTTACTGGCAGCAGGTGAAACCATGGGTTGACAATAACAGCCCGGCATCCAGGTCCAACCTAAACATTCTGGGGGTAGTGAGCAGCAGTTATTAGGAACACAGCCCAGTTTTACATCGTGGATTCCCCCAGGGAGGCAGGACAGCCCCGCAGCATCCCTCCCAGGGCTGGTGAGGCAGGCAGAGGCTCAGGCCAGTCAGCGAGTCCAACAACACCAGTTGCAAAACTTCACATTTCCATGAGATATCCTTCTGAAACATATTTTAGGAATGTCCTAAATAATGCTGGTGAGACTGGAAGGTGCAGAAAAATTGGGGGGGAAAAAAAGGAGCTTTATTGCAAGTGGGTGATGAAAGTAGCGCTGACCACAACAAGGGAGCACGTTTCATTACAGCAGCTGCAGCAGAGCCTCCCCGAAAATTACAGGGAATGCTAAAGCAGCACTGGAAAGGATTCAAACAGCAATTTGCTCTCGGCATGACCATCATGGAGAGCCGGCGACAAGGAAAGAGAGCAAGAGGGAAGCAATGTTTTTGTCCTTCTTCCTGCAGATGCCAAACCTCATGGTGTCTAATGGACATGGAGACAGGGAAGGAAATAATCAGAGACTGGAGATGAACTTCTTTGAAACATGCATGAAACTAAAGCAGTTGCTTGATTTTTTTTTCTGGCAGGAATAATGTCCTGGTTTTCACCTAGTTTTGGTTCAGAGATTGACAGCTCTAAGCTATAGAAGATACATATTTTTTTAAATATCTGCATTCTACGTCTCAGCAGAGCTCAGTGTCTCCTTCATGCCCATCCCTGTCTCCTGTGCCTAAGGAATCAATGATTTTTGCTGCCTTCCCCAGCGCTGATATATCCCTGGGGAATATTAGGCCAGAGCACGCAACAATCTCACTGCTGACTGAGCTTCCCCTGCATTGCCTCTGAATGATTACATCCAATTTCTAACCCCCTTTCCTATTGATTTTCATGGTAAACCGACATAATTTGCCTGATACATATTTTTAGTTTCCCCCACTGCTGATGAACTGTAACATCCTCTCTTTATGTTTGGTTGTTTTTTGTTTTTTTTTTGGTTGGGTTTTTTTAAACCTGATAGCCTGGGAGGAAAAAGATGACCTTGCAAAGGTGAAAATCTCTCTGCTGGTGTCCAGCCTGGCTGAACCCAAGGAGGGGAATGGCTTCATCCTGCAGGAGCACTCCACACTCGCTGCACAACTGGTAATAATTTTGTGATCAGCCTGTGACTGTTCCAAAAAGTAGGAACAAACGAGTTAAATCACAAATCTAGCGCACTTCCTATCCTGCCTATTCCCAAAGAACAGCACGTCAGCAGTGCCAGAAGACACATGGATGATAAGTTACTAATAAATTCATTGTGTTGCTTATTTTTAATGGGCTAATAAAAACAATCCTCTTCTTTTAACAGCGCGCGACTTGCATGAAAAGCAACAGTAGAGTTTGGGAAAATACTTCATACTTGAATTGCAGGAATGGTCTTTGTAACAGCCGTCAGTCGCTATAATTTAGCTTTAATCAGGTATCGATTGCATTTACACCAGCTGAGAGAGCAGAGTACTATTGCTCTGTGCTGGCGGCTGCCGAGCTGCACGGTTAACAGGGAATCACTAGAGGTCACTTTGATTCCACCTAAATGAACAAGTCCTAAAAGGTCTGGGGTTTTGTTCCTGCTTCTTTTTTTTTCGGTGAGACATTTTTAAAAAGCAAATTCTTTTTGCACATGTGTACAGTACTTGCTTATAGAAGCTCCTTGGGATGAGTTTTATTCTGGTGCAAAGAGTGAAACTTAAAAGAAGTTTATAAAGCTGTGACTATATTCATCAAGAGAAAATCTGGCCCTGAGTATCTTTTTTAATATGAAACATCTTCCACTGGATTTGATATTCATCATAACAGATGTCATTATTTAACTCCCAATAAATAGTTCTGTCCTGTCAGGATCCCTATAAACAGGAAAAGAATAGCTCCGATGGATAAATCTGCAAGAAGATATTCTAATTTTGGTGCTTATTGTTATACCCAAAGTTTAAATAATATTCAGGTGTGCTTCGTTCTCTGCTTAGGTTTATAACCAAAGTGCAGACATTTCCTCGATGACTGAAAAAAAAACCCAACCCTAAACCTGAACATGTCATGAGCAGGTGAAATGTTTTCCTATTGCAAAGAGCCACTTCACGGGGAATCCATACTTGACTTCTTTTACATTTGTGAAGAGACAGTTTGTCTCCTTGGGAACCTATAGCATGGAATCCACCTTTTCTTTCATTGTGGACATCTGGGCTTGCTTGAGCCCTAGCCTGCTGACTCCTCTCCTTGTGGGGTGGGACCACGAATGCCTGAGCTCCAGTTGAGGAACCTGTGCCACAGCTCAGGCCCCTCCAGAATGGCATCACTGCCACCCAGCCACCAGCCCACTCAGTCCCTGACGGGGCAGGGGCTGCACGGAGACAAATCCCTTGCCCTGATGATCAGCAGCATCCTTCCTATCACTCGGTGCAGTTGGTTTATTCCTGTTTTGGGAAAAGCAAAATCCCCTTGCAACTCCCTGATCTTAACCAGAAAGGCAGAAATCCCTTGATGGTGCCTAGGGCCTTCTTGCTGTGCATACATCAGCTTTTGCAGCAAACCACTGCAGCATCTGCCAGGGCCTACCAGTGACATCTCGCAAAACTTCACCTCTTCTGCATCCAGTATTGTTCAACACCTGCTGGGAGGCACCAGAGCACCCAATGAACAGGCACAACCTCATCCACTGGTAGGTACCAGCTGCATATTTCCCATGGTGGTACCACCAGCTCGGTGCCAAGCTGCTCGTCACCGACAAAAGAAAGACAACAAAGGTGATTTGAAATGAAAATGCTTCAGAAGACCTTGTCCAACTGTGCACAGTACAGAGGACACCTGCCCTCATGCTTGGGAACCAAACCTCTCCCAGAGGTAGAAACCAGCCCTGTGTGTCACAGCATTGGTTGCACGGATCAGGACACTTCTTTCGCATTCACACACCTCAATGAGTTACTTCTCTATGAGTAACTCAGGAGAAGCGGGAAGAAGAGTTGTAGACTGTTCTGTGTCTGAGATCCGGGACAGCTCCTGGCATCAGGACTGAGTCACCAAGACCGAGCACCAGCATGCAGACCTGGCTATGTCATGCCCACACCCTGCTGCTTCTGACTTTTCCTGTCCTTTCCATGACTTTCTCAAAAACTGGGCTCTGAAGGACAGAAGGTTTCTGAAATCCCCAAAGGTCCCAAGAAAGGATTCAACACTGGGCAGGTGTCAGGGCAAGCCTCCATCCATACCTCCTCTCCTTGGAGAGTGGATGATATTGGTCTCTTGTTTTCTCCCCTGGGAACACACCACTTCTTCCCTTTGGCAGTGCACAGAGTAAGGAGATTTCTTTCCAGGGACAGCACTCCCTGCACTCCATGGTACTCCCTCAGCCTTCTTCAGCTTTTTCTCTCCATGACACTGCATGTCCCCCTCCAGATCACGTTAAGCAATGTGACGAGCACCTCTCCCATGAGCATCTATCTCTTCTCCCTTCCTTCCCCCAGGGGAAAACTGAGTGGGAATAGTTTTAATTAACTACACTGTACGTGCACGGTGTTTATACCAACGCAGACAAGGCTGAACAAGTGTTCCTCACTCTTGGAAAGAGAGGTGCTGAGGTTTGTGGCTGCTCTGAAGTCCTGAGCTCATCCTACAGTGGAGGACCAGCCCCAGAGAGAAAGCTCTGGCTTTGGACTACACTGGGCTTACCCCAGTGTGGACACAGAGAGGGGGATGAATATGTCAATGCCCAGAGTTCTGCCACTCTGCAGACCTATGGGAAGTCCACAGGTGCCCCACACCATAAATACTGGATGAGTGAAGGATGCTCCAAATGTAACCTAGCACCCCATAGGGACCCTCTTCAGAAAACAGAGGGCTGAAGTGACACATTGGTCAGGACTCGGCTCTAAGCTAGGTCACCTTCATTCAGACACATAACTGCAGGTGTCATTGTGAGCTCTTGGTGTCTCAGTTCCCTCATTAGTCCATGGAGATCTTGTCTACCCAGACCACTCCAGACAGCCAGTGAGTACCTACTTCAGGGAGAACCAAACTGCCCTCCAGGCCCCACAGACTGCACTAAGAGATATGGACACACAATCACAAGCCAAAATTGTGTTTTAGCCTTGAGCTGACTATTGCCTTGTGGGTCCTTCTTGTGACTTACCTAGGCAGTGCAAAGTTTAATACGTACAAAACCAGCTATCCTCCTTTCCAAAGTATTTGGAATGGACATAAAAATCCCATAGGAAACATGTTGATTTGATATATAAAGATGCCTAATACTGTCAGTTGTAAGAGATTTTAAAATTAACTGTGATTATTTAACCAATATGTAAATAGCAGGGCTTTGAAATAGGCTGCCATGTAAAAGTTATGGATTGTTCTTGGCTTTCATCATGTACACACAGAGAAGAATCTTCAGTGACACTCAGGCAGTAGATGATATCTGAATCACTGTGTTTCTCATCATGTAGACTGCATGGACCATGGAAAATTATCCTCAGAGATGTATTTCTGTACACCTCTGATGGCAGCAGAGACACAAGCTACTTGCTTAAAATCAGAAGAAACCCCATCAAAGGAACAAGGACCAGAGACCATTCACTCAAAGCACAGCATCATTCTAGAAACCTTTTTGTCTCTAATAAAAGATTTTTTTCCTGCTTTCTCCTTCAGCTGGCATTCCTACAGATATTTATAGTTTCACTTCATAACCAGTAGTTAATATTTTCAAAGCAGTCTAGCATGTGGTCACCCACACAGAAGATGTGTCCGACTCTCCTGCACTGCCTAAGAAGTGTTGCCCATTATATTGAGGAACTTTCTGCAGAGGACTGTGGGCACCTGTTGGCAGAGGGCAGGGAAGATGCCCTCCTTGCTGCCCTGAGAAGATCTTGCTGAGGCCACTGTGCTCTGCAAGGCTGTGTGTGAGCTGGCAAAGCTCATTGTCTTCTCCTGAAGATACCTCACACTGGGATCTCATGGATTATTCTTTTTCTTATTGAATTTAGCCTTTTTGTTAAAGGTGCAGCTGCACGCACCTAAATACATGAGTTAAAACTTATTTCACTCTGGATCAAAGACTAGTATTTCATGCCTTCTCCTGCACTGCTATGTAGTGACAAAGTTCCTGGTGACTTAAGTGGGAGGGAGGCTGCGTCCTGGGAGACAAAACTTAATTGAGTGTAATACCACAGGGCACGTAAAGTAGGACAACACAGCCTGACCTCATTTTGCCCATATATAACCTTACTGACATCAGTGGGAGCTGCACATATGCAGTCAGGAGATGACATTTGCCCACTCTTGGCTGCTCTAGGAAATTCCTGCTTGCCTGATAAATTATATTATTTAATCATGCAATACGAAAGCAAGGGATACACCAACTAAAGCTGAGCAAACACAGATCAGTTCCCTGCCTGTTTGAAGTTGTGGAAAGACTCCTTTTGACGCTGGTGGTTGTTGGATGAAGCCCACAGTACACAGTGATTCATAATCATTTTCCTCAATGAAAGCAACCAGGTTGGTTTGTTGTTATTTGTGGGATCACATGATTCATTATTTGCAAATATTTGAATGGCAGTTGGACTTTCTGATGCCTGTGAACCCCGTACCTTCCACTGGTGTTAGCACAAAATGGTTATTCATACAAATACTGTGCCAGAACAGACTTGTCCAATACTGTACACGTATTACCTTCCTGTTTCTAGAAAAACTTTGCAGAGTAGAAAGAGCATCATTTGGCAAAGCCAACAAAGCTTACACTAAATGGGCGACTATTCCAAGAGAATTGTTCATGAGCAATCCCGAGACTAATATTTATTTGCATTCATCACAGTCTAATAATTAAAAACAGTGCTTACTGCTGTAGAAAACAGGACGGGACTGACTTACAGAGAAGAGGTTAGCTGGGTGAGTAATGTTTCAGCTGTCTCTGCTCGGTGAGGGCTGTGGGAGCAGAAGCAGAGCTCAGCTCTGAACATCCCAGATTTTGAAGCTGGGATTTCTTAAAATTAATTTTAACTCTTGGGTTTCTTTCCCTGGAGAAGAAATGCAAAGAGAATATAAAGGGAGATTCTTGGAAGGTGATACTGCAATATTTAGGCAAAATACTAACTTATTTAACAACACCGCTTACCCAGATGAGTGGTGGCTCCAGCTTTGGAGACACGTGGCACCAGACAGGAGATAGCCTGCTCTAAGCTGGCCCTGTATAGATCAGGGTTGGAGCCAGGACTACCAAAGACACTTTCCAGCTCCAAAGGGGCCAAAGCTTGAGCTGTACCCTGCTTGTAAAACAAACTTCCTCCACTCAACGAAACCCTACGGCAGGTCTGTGACATAGCGCTTCTGTGTGTGATGATACCAAAAGGAAGCAGCTGTAATTGAATACAGATTTATCATCAGTTCCCTTGTAGCAAATGCCATCAAAAGACTCAAGACTTGGAACAATACAGCGTTCCCAAGTATATTTTTCCTGTGAGCACATTCCCTTTTCAAGGGACACATCACGGTATTCCAGAGAGCTGGTCCAGACAAGCATTGCCCCAGTGAGGGGGTGAGGAAGGGATCCCCATGCCGTCCCCAGAGCCGAGAGAGCTGGACAGAGCTGCAAAAAGCACATGGTGCTCCCATGGCATCCCTGTTCCCCTGCCCATGTCCAAGCCCTCCTGCCCTTGGGCAGCAGCCAGATGCGAGTTTGGTGGCCAAGGGACCCTCCGCGGTCACGCCACACAGAGCATCCCTTGTCACCTCTCCTCCTCAGTAATATGAACAGACATTTGTTTACACCAAACTGAGCAAATCTAATATTTATTTCACATTTAGGTCACAGGACATCAAAACAAATATTTTTACCCCAAACACATTCCCTGACCTTGCGGTTTTGCTCCTGATTTGCAGCAATATTTGTCCAAAGAGCCATCTTGCTCTCTCTTAAAAATAGAAGGAAAAGAAGTTACACAGGGTCCTGCACTGGGCTTTAAGGTAACAGCACAAATCCCTGTGCACCCAGATCAGCTCTGGATGACGCTTTTGATTTTACTGGAACCAGGACAGGATTATTAAACTCATATTTCCTGGATTTGGTCGCTTCTTTTCAGCCCTGAAAACCAAAATTATTTAAATACATAAGCCTAAACACCCCAAATGCAAAGTATTAAAAGTTATATTTAACAATCTTGGCATAACCAGTGTCTGCAGGCCTCATCCTGCTCCCATCAAAATTGGAGACAGTCACATCACTTGTAAACATGCACTTTTTAAAGGTGATTTTCTCCCCTTTCAGACTGCATAGGTCAAGGGTTGCATTAACACTGCTCCGTCCAAAGCTCTGAAATGTTCTGTATGTGGAAAATGGACTTTTTTTTTTTTTTCTGTTTTGTTTTTTTTTTCCAGTTAAGTTTGCACTAGTTTTAAGGCAGAAACTGCTGAAGAGAGAATTTCAAAAGCTTAGGAAATGTAGTGGTCCCTTATGGTTTGCAGTAATGAGTAAAATAAAATGCTCTTTCTGATTTCCTTCCCCCTGTAATTGAAATACATGTCATACTGGAGTTGCAAAACTGCTGCCCAATTAACACCTAACTGGGTTGATTTACATCGCCTGCTCAACCTCAGCGTGATGTGAAATTCTCGGGAGGGCCAATGTAAACATATTTATAGCCTGATAGGATATGCTGAGCTTTTAATATGGGGATAATAATATTATATATGTACACATATATGTGCATAGATATGATAAAAAGATACAGCTAAGCAAACTTTCCTACGGGAGGGCACAAAGAGCTGCTGGCTGTGGCAAGGATACCTGGTGTGAAAGACCTGGTTTACTCCAGTGCTTAACTTGGATTTTAATTACACTGTGCATGTGATCCTCTCACTGACGCATCTGAGCTTCCCTTTAGAAGCACTGCCTGAAAGACCAGTCAGATAAACACAAACTAGACCAGTCTCATTATGGTTTTTTCTCATGTTGGCTTGGATGTGAGAGGCTGGGGAGGACAGGTAGCCACTGATGGGCTGACCATCAGGGCATCTCTGTCTCCCCACAAAACCCTGCCAAATAAGTTGGCTTTGCAGAGCCATGAGGTATTTCGCAGGTAAATGGTAAGACTGTCTGTGTAGCTCTAGGTGGGAGAAGAGGGAGATTGTCACTATCACATGAAGCAGCACGGGCACAGTTCCTGCTGTTTCAAGAGTTCTGTGCCAGATCCCGCAGGACTGAGAGCTGGCGTCCCCACACCCTGTTTCAATGTCACCAGGGGAAAAACTGCAGAGCTGGGAGTGTGCAATAGGAATGCTGTCACATAACAGACATTTCAGGAAGTCTCTGTAATTTCTTTAATTATTCAGACAACAGAGCACAAGGATAATAGCTTCAAGTACATTCTTATACATTATCTTAACAGTAATAGATATGTATTTAGTCATAAACTATTCTGTAGCCACCACTATGTATACATTTTATACAAACTATTGCCAAACTCAAACCCTGAAAATGGACGGTGACATCTCCGAGATGTTTTGCACAATGTTATGACAGTACATCCTTCATACGAGAGCTGTAGCTATAGGTTGGGTCGATCCATCTAAGGAGCATTTCTAACGCATACCATGGAGGGGTGATCCAGACTTGAGTTGCTGAAGGAAGAGATGTAATAAATACATGGTCAGAGGGAGGCATACAGTCACTCGAAGTACGTGCGATGGAGAACACGGCACGGTTATTTCTTTTCTTGGCAAAAAGGGTTGATAAGACAGCATCTTAGCTTCTCTCACACCACAAAGCTCTGAGCTCGTCTTGGCCTTTCAGTGAAGATTGAATGCGCTGATATGGTCCCTACCAGGACAGGTGTCCTGGCCTGACACAGGTGTAGGCTTTTTCATCTCAGTTACGATTTAGACCAAAGCCCCCAAGCTTGTGGCTTTAAGTTTGATCACTGACATCCCTAAGACCTCCACCACTTGACCTCTGGATAAGGTAGGCTCCAACATGGTCATTTTTTGAGGCTTTACAAAAAGCCAGCCGCCTTTCAGAGACAGGGGTAAGAGATGCCCAGAAACCATTGTAAGAAGGCCAGACTCTTACAGCAGAGACTCATTTGTTTCACAGTCACGTTTTTACATGCCCCAAACCAGCCGCATTTGCAGCTCCCATTTCACCAGCAGACCCCAAAGACACAGAGGAGGCAGAGTCCAAGCCCAGGCAGGCAGCAGATCCCCAGCAACCACCAGGCAGTCCACAGTCCCCCATGATGCTCCACACTGCGTGGGCATTAGGGTGGCTTGGTTCCTATCCTGGCAGTCCACATAGGTGCTGCATCTCGCCAGCAGTCACACCGAAGGCTCATCACCCCAGTTGTGTCCGAGCTTCCATGGGTGGAAGTGGCCCTGGACTAGAGGCTGCCGGGAGGAGAGACCACATCCATCTGTTAGGTCTTGATACAGGGGTGCTCATGCCTGGGGCTCATCCACCACCTCCCAGCACTGCTGCGGAAGCTCCCAGGCTTTCAGATGGAAGAGCATGGTCTATGCTCTCTGGAGGTGGCCCCAGATGGAGACATCCTGGGAGGCTACCTGGAGCTGCCATCCATCCCAGTGGAGGATGTGGCTGTCTCTGGAGTAAAAGGCTGCCCGATGGATGAACATCCTAGACTGGTAAGTAATGGAAACTGAAGAAAAGGTGAGAAGACATTCAAGGAAAGCTCCCTTCCGGCACGGTCCTGTCGCAGACGTGCACACACATGCACACACAGTGTTTTGCAACATTTTGAAAGGGATCCTGGAAACCCTCTGGGGAGGAACATACAACACAGCAGAACCTCACTCATCAGCACTGGGCGAGGATGAGCCCCTTGGCAGGGCTTGGGGCTGAACCAGGCAGGGGGATGCAGCACCGGCCCCACCACTTGGCTTCTAAAACACATCTCCAGTATGTCACCCATCGATGGCTCTGGACACACTCAGATGCGCTGCAGCTAAAGAGCATCTCTCAGAAGAAATGATCAAAATTTTATCCCTTTTTTTTTTGTTTTGCAAAGAGTGTTTTGTTATTTTCTTTGTGGTGCCAAGCTCCACATTGTTACTCGAGCAAGGTGGCCAGTGAAATCTCATGGCCATCTCCTTTCAGAATCAGCCGCATGAATCCCAATTAATTCACCAGTGTCTTTCCCCCAGAATTCCATCTTCCTGGCACCCAAATTAAAGCCGATTAAAATGCTTGTGCCACCACAAGGGACAGGCAGGCAGCTGCCTTCAGATTAACATGCTTCAGAGGCAAACTTGATTTAACACCCTCAGAAATCAATTTTAAGAGCCATCTACAGTCTCTGGACCAGACTTTGAGGTGGACACAGAGTCGGGACTGGAGCTGGAAGGGCAGAGCATCACCTGAGTGCAGATGGGAAGCCAGGGCTCCGGTCACGGGAAACTACGTCTCCTGGTCGCTCGTGCAAATAAGTGAGGTTCTACTGTTAGTACAAGAGATTCCAGGTTAGGCGCGGATGTGATGGAGTCATTTCCTTAAGTAAAGTACCAAAATAAAAAGTTATAAGCAACACATCTAAATAAAATAATGGGAGCTCTTTAGGCATCACGTTTCCTAAACCAATAAGCAAAAAGGAAAAAAATAAAATAAAAATGGGATGCACCAGGAACTCTTAGTTATTATATACTAACCAGACTGTGCATGGCACATTTTTATTTCTATAAAACTATTAAAACTATTACAAAATATTCAAAAATACATTTTAGTAAATTTACAGCAGTTATTTCTCAATTTATTAATGCAAAACATCCTTTTCTCCCCTCTGTACAAACTACCGTCTCCATTGTCAAGAATTGCCGCCATGTGCGCTTTTTAAAAAATATTATTTTCTAATACATTTTTTTTTTGAAGTTAAAAATAACAAAGTTTCTTACGGTTTTTGCAAATAAAAAGTTTGTGTAACAGTCTCAACTTCCATGAACGTGGCCAAATGGTGTTTTTACAAAGCAAAACATGGAAAACAATACAGAAAATGACGTTACATTTGAAACTATTTAAATTAAAATAATATATTCTCATATTTTACACTATTTCAAAAAACGAAATGTGATTCAGTTAAGTATTGATCTCTCAAAAAAATCTAATTTACAATTCTGTGTATAAAAATATAATTTACGGACCCCCATGAAGTTTGTCTTTTTTGTGTGTTTGTTTGTTTGCTTGCTTGTTTTTTAGACTTGCTGAAATGAAGGATCAATGTAATGGAGAGATGGGAAAGTACAGAATTTAGCTTTCTGAAAGTCAGGACACACATGACATGTAGAAAAATAGACTCTGCGCAGTTTTGCTTGGCCTCACAAAATAATTTTTTCCCCTGTGAGTACAGTTCACATGATAATAAATTATCAAAGAAACTATTTAAGGCTCTTGAAGGTCCGGTTCATATCATTTAAAACATCTATTCAAAATACCAAAGAAATAAATATCCAGGAGAGGAGGAAAAAAAACAAACAACAAAACAACAAACAAAACAACAAAACAAAAGAACAAATAAAAATATATATATATTTATAAACTAAACAGAACAGAACTTCCCGGGGTCTTTGTTTCCCTTAAAGTCTACTTTGGACTGTCCTACTTAATTATTATTATTTTATTATTATTATTTTTAAGTCTTAATCCGTGCTCTCTTAAAAATATGGGCTTTTTTCTTTTTTTTTTTTTTTCTTTTAGGTTTTTCTTTCGTTTTTTTTTCTTTTCTCCTTTTTTTCTCCTTTCTTTCTCTCTCTCTCTCTCTCTTTTTTCTCTGCGTCTCTGTCTCTCCCTCGAAGGCTGGAGGGCAGCTGGGGCAGCGCAGGGTGCTCTCAGCTGGATGGCCCCACCATGCCCAGTGGGTGCAGAGAGTCACTATCCAGCACCCAGCTGCCAATGCGGTAGAGGAGGCGAGAGTACCAGTGGATGCCATGGGTGGTTGAGGCACCCACTGAGGCAGCCCCGCC
>JANHFX010004166.1:0-113489 GCA_027560015.1 Chloroceryle amazona
TGTGAGGGCATCACTTCCCCAGCTCCGAGTGGGCAGAGCTGCTCCCCACGGTCTTTAACAGCAGGGGGAAGAGGGTTTGGTTTTACCTGCCATTCCCGATTTCTCCATAGATAGTTGTTCCACGGAAAGGTTGGAGAGTGACTGACTTTGACGATGAAATAAAAACAAATAAAGAAGGTGAGGTAAAGGGTGAGGAAAGTTTAGGGAAAATGACTTCATATGTCATGGAGCAGCTTGGGGTTCAGCCTGCTTTCCATCCAATGCAAAAAATGGAAAAGTTTCCAAGGGTGAATGCTGGGGACAAAACATATTTTTCATAAGTGCTATGAAGAGCCTTGACCCTTCCAGTTTTAATACAACTTTTTCATGGTTCTGCTGTCTGTGATGCAGGACTTCAAATTTACTTTCAGTGGTGTTGTTACAGCTGTTCTCTTTCTTACCTACATGCGCTCACAGAAATAGGTCCATGAGCCTTTCTTAAAGGCAAGCAAGCAAAATCTGGTGGCTGCTGACATAAATTGGCAGTACTTTTCTCAACTGAAAGCACAGGGAGAAAAAAAAGCTGTACAGAGAGGCTTAGGCTGTTCCATCAGGGCTTCTGATCAAACAACTTCTGTGAGGTAGTTTATGTTCTGCTGAGATTGACTTCAGTTCAGAGGGTGAGGAGACACTTATCTGGGTTGTTTGGCTTCATCAGGTTGTGACTGAGTTATTTCACAATTAAATATTTTACCTTTAATAAACTCTGTGCAGGTTTTGAGGGTTCCCATAAAAATAGGAAACTACTTTAAATAAGCACAATTATCTTCTTCCACCATATATCAAGTAAAAATATCTGTTCACAGTTAAATTTTTGTTACTTTTCATATGCTGACAGTTACATTTTACCCTGAAGGAGAGTTGTCTTTTAGAATCGGGACTAGTACTTTGTAACCATATTTGTAATCATAAGATCTGAGTGCACCCTGTATCCAAACATATGAATGGAACATGTACTGGAGATTTTGTCCAAAGGGGAGGTGAGGTAATGGTCGTGTATCAATCTTTATGGTGGCAAAGGCTTCAGAAACATTAACATGATTTGGATGTGTACAAGGTTTATTCCATGTTATTCTGTGGCCCACGTTTCTATCTAATAATTGTGCAAAAAGTAGCGGTCAAATAAACCAAGATGAGGACATAAATGAATGCTGCTTTAAAAAATAAGAAAGTCAACATAAAATGTTATAGAGGGACCCTGGATGATCTGCTTCGTCTTTACCAAAAAGTCTCTAAAGATCCATTTGTACTGAGTCAAAAATATAACATGACTTTTAGGAATGTTGGTACATTTTACCAAGGAAAGAGAAGTTCTTTTCTTGACATTCATATATGAAAGAAGCGTGCCAGAGTTCTATTTTCAACCTAGTATGAATGCACATTATTAAAACTCTAACAGAATATGGCAGCAAATAGTAACATCTGTGCCTCTCAGCTTTGTTTTCACAACACACTTTAGGCACATTTCTTTTCAATGCTGTGTTAGAAGCTTCTCAAAGTCTTTTTCAAAGGAAAAAACATTCAATAATATGAAGTGTCATTGGTAGTGACACCCAAATCTAGGGACTGTCTGACAGGTTACCGCTGTCCTTGGAAAGGTTTACACACAAAGTAAGAGTAAAAGATGTGAGCGATTAAGGTTCAACAGCCAAACAAGCTTGTGGATCAAACCAGTAGAATTGCAGGAGATTAGAACCTTACTGTAACTTCAGCCTGGTATCCCAGACCCACATGGTGTTCCATGTTGTGAGGAAAGTTGATTTAGATCCCCTTGTATGTTTTGTTGGATTCACCATCTGGACTCCTTATACTTGTAGAATGCTTTAAAGATCTGTAAACCACACCCACAGTTGCAAAATATGATGATTTGCTGAATGTGCCCTATGATAGTCATAACTGAGATACATGAAGTACTAGGTGTCCTTCTTAGGTAAGAAAGTAAAAATAATGTACTAAACTGCACTCAAACAGCTTCTTGGTTATTATTATGAACAGGTTATTTTTCCATTAATGTATAATGTAAAATAGGAAGAAAGCACAAATCAGGACTGCTATGCATATGTACAAATATTTGGGGTTTTTTTGAAGCAGTTACTAGTAAGTGAATGTTGCATACTCTTTTATACTTCTTTTATTTTTTTTGTCATCCCCAAAGTGGGCTACCTGCATGTGCCACTTACTACATCATCTTGAGGTGAACTCAACTAATCTGCAATATAAATTTCAGTTCTACATGTGCCTGCCTTGGATTGAGGCTTAATCACTCTTTAAAGGGAATGTTCTAAATTAAACACTTGTATAAATGTCCTCAGTTCCTTAGGATAGTAGTAAAAACTAACCCAAATTTTCCGGCTGCATTTTGTCTTCTCATGTTAAACACCTGTCTTTTGTACTCAGTTATCTGTTATTTTCTCCTAGAAGAAAAATTATTTGCTAGAAAAATTCTAACCTTGTTCTGTGGAAGCTTAACCACTTACAATACAGCTGATAATTGCCTTTTTCTAATCATCATATTTTTGTTCAGTGGTTGTCCTTCAATAGGGAAAAATTTAGATTTTAGAAATGGTGGACAGTTTAGGAAAGTGAATTATTTTGGAGCTCATTTCTTGAAAAACATGTTGCAGATTAAGTCATGTACTGTCCTTCAAAATTCAAGCTTTTGATACAGATCAGATCATAGCAGTTCTACCATTAAAAGACAAGCTTTTATGAATATTTTTGCAGTGCTGACACTATACCTGAAAAGTAATATTTTAATAAATTTTGAAGTCTTAATCTCATTTCTGGAAAATTTGCAGGATGAAAAAATTCAATTATTAAAACTTGATTTAGTAGTATTTTGTACTGTAGATCATTGTGAGTATACAATAACTTACTTTATGCAAGTATCCTGTAATAAATTAAAAATTTCCCTGATGCTCTTGTGTATTAAAAATCCCTTAACAAACAAAAAACTGTCTACATGAGTAAAGGACGCATGAGCTTTTCCCTATATACTATGTCAGGACATCCTTTTAATGCATCAAGAAATTATTTTTAATATTTAAAAGCGCTGAGTTAGTTTACATGTAGATTTATTTGAACAAGCATATTTTAAGTTATATTTCTGGCAACCATAATAATTACTGTAATACTTATTTTCAGAGCTTTCTGCTGATTTAGAAATACTTGGAATTTTGTGTGAATATATAGAACATAATCATAGGGAATCCATGTCTCTATTAATATCAAGGGGTGTTGCATAGTAAATATCAGAACTGTATGTGGATTAGCGGCAGGTGAAGTTTAAGGAGAAAGCAAAATTGATGTTTTCCTCAAAAAAGTCAAGTACAGGAGCTGTGATTTGGTGACCAGTCAGCTTAATTTCACTTTTCTTAGGTAAGATACAAATGTGATGAGCCAATATATCTTTTTTTTTACCTCATGTCAGAATGATCTGCTTACTTTACATAAGACAGGAGGTTTTGTGGGTGGAATACAATCTTTGTTACATATCTTGAGATAAAGTTAATATCCAATATTTTTTAAAATTCTAAAGAAACATTCATTAGGAAACCATGCTGGAGTAGTATAAATGGTTGAGAATCCAGACTGATCTTAACCAACCATAAAAACCACCATTCATCAAGGCAGGAGTGCTCAGGAAGAATTAACTCCCTGTGCAGATACAGTATGGAAAGCACCAGCCAGACATCAGCTCTGTAGAAGAGACTCTGCAGTACACAAGGAATCTGTGCTGGCCACGTAAATTAATTCTTAGACAACTGTCTCAAAATACGCAAGAAGGGGCAGATGTAGCCTTCTAAGTGTGATAAGGAATCCTATTTTGAAGAAGCTGTACATCACTGTAAATAGCCATGTGCTAAAACTTGTTCTGTTCAACACACAGGTCTCAGGTTGTGTCCAATTTTGAGCATTTCATTTCAAGAAAGATGAATCAATTAGAAAGTGTAGTATAGAGAAGCAAGAGTGTTGGACTCTAGAAAAGATTTTGCATTGTACTTTTTTTTTGTTTCAAATAAAAGGCTGAATGAATACATAGTAATACTTTTCAAGTGTGTAAAAATAACGATACGGAAGAGGATAAAAACCTCTATGTTTAGATAGACAGGTTGTAATGGGTTTAAGCTGCAGACAGGGATATTTGGATTAAATCTGGAGGAAAGGGGCAGTAAGACAATGTAACAGATGGCTGCCAGTGCTTATTGAGTCACCATCTCTGGAGGTCAGACAGTGGTGGAAGGCCAGAGAAATGTGTGTCATGCCAGATGAAGTTATAGCTGGCCCTTCCTGTGGGCATGGGGAGTGGACCAGATGATCTCTGAGTGCCTTCCCTCCTTGTGTTCTATGTTTATATGTAAAATGTGTCTAGGACTGTAAAATAAGCAAAAGGGAATGTTTGTTAGCATGACAGTGGTTGTTAGCGTTAACTAGACTTAATCAGGCCTACTGTCCCTTTCTGCGGAATAATAATGACATGATACAAGCTGTGCCTGCAGCAGTTACTTCTGTTTACAGAGAGAAAGAATATCGTGTCATCTACAAAAAGGGTGATTCTATAAGAAAATGTCTAAGTTCTTTTCTATAAGGAAGTGTCTAATGAAGACTAGAGATCAAACTGACATTTAATTTTAAATGAAAAAGACCTCCTAAACACAACGTAATATACTTTTGGGTAGTAAATAGGAATAGTGGAGTTTGAATACTGTGTTTTTCAACTCAGATGGTGGTTAAATGGCGTGGAAGCTGGTAGTGGCAGTGATTGATTCATGTCGTATGTCTGTCTTGTAGAGGAACACAGCAGCAGCAACTTGAAACTCTCATCAGGACTCCTCCAGCTTTGACCCTATCCTGCTGCAAATAGAACAAGTTTAATTTTTTCCAAGATGAAAGTTCCACCACTAGGTTAACAACATGAGGATCTATCCATACCCTGCTATATATTTATTTATTCCATTTGTTTTTATTTCTGGGCTATAAAAAACCCCAAACAAACCATAATTCTGAAAAAAGAACACACTGACTTTGCTGGTAACTGTATCTTTGAGGCTATGCAATGCAAATGGGCTGAAGCAGGTTTGAGAGTCTGTCTGTTGTCTAGGTTAACATCTTGATTTTTTCATAGTTTTTTAAAACAGAATGGATTTGCCAGACACCATCTATACCAGAAAGAATAGGATAACTTTTTGTAGTGAGCCCCTTGTCTGGGTGTCATTCTGATTGTTGCAGACTTGATGTATCAATATATGAGAACTTGGGAATTTTAAAATACCAGAGCACCTCTGGCCTTTATTCAAGCAGAAAATCCACTCAAAGTAAAACATCTGTCTGTAGAGGATCTTGGTAGAACATCTATGAACAATACCTTTTCTTTCTTTCCTTCCTCTATTTTTTTTTTAAACTTATTTTGCTTTTCCACTATAAATACTCAGGAAAGAAATTATTAAAGTCTGTTTGCCTTCCCTTTTCACAGGCAAAAATAGGAAATTTTTTTGATATGACTTTTTTATTATTCCAAAAATGATCCTGTATTAAATTCATCAAGAGACATTTTTAAAGTATTAAATATTTCCTTGAGAAAGCATTTGGATTTATTAAAAAATAAATTTTCTATTAAATATTTGAGTCAGACTTTCAAATTACATTAGAGAAATCCGATCCTCATTCAGTTCAGAAGCTGAAAATTTTTAGTAATAAAAAGGTATGTCCTTTTGCCTTTATTATACTAATATAACAACCCCTTCATCTCACATTGGAAACTATCCTTCTTATCCATATTAGAATTAGAAACCCAGGATGTTGCATTATGCTTTTTAGTTTGTTCACAGTGCTACACAAATACAGCCAAACTGCATGTAGATATTAGATGGACTTTCTCTTCTCTCTCTCCTGCATTTGCCTGTACCTACAATATAGTGAGGTGCAAAATATTCTAAAGGCAGCATAAAGCTGAGACTCAGTTTTCCACTTGATATCTCAGTTTTGTTAGCTTGATAATGATGCTTGAATTCTTTGTAAAGCACTTTTAGTCTGATGTGGAAAAATGCTATGGAAAAAGCTCAATTTTATCTCATTCAGCTTTTATGGTTAGATTCAAGTTGTAATATTTTATTACAATATAAATGCTATATTTATATTATAATGATTTTTTTTCCTCTGTAAGTATAATATGATTCTGCCCATATATGTTAAACATGCACATGTTTTATTAGAAATTTCCATATTTTAGAAATTTCTTAAGCTTACCCTAGAAACCAGTAACAATGAACTGTAAGTTCCTCAACCTGTATTTCTCTTATTTTGATGTGCCAGATACTTTTGTTCATCAGAGAGATACAGCTACTAAGGATAATTGTGACACAGCACATTCTTTCTGCTTTGAGAAATGAAAGCTTGTACTGGACCCATTGTGCTAAAGGAACAATATTCTTCACAAGCAAATTTGTAAATTTTGCTTTTATACTCATATAGCAAGGTTAGATGTCTTTCTTTTTTTAAAAAATAGTTTCTCTGAAAAGCGTCAGCCCACACGTCACTGAATCTGCTTAGTGTGAGACATCAAGACTTGCTTTAAAGTACCTTTACACAGTCAAACTGGTATAAAGGGACTTTAACATAGATGAAAATAGGGCTTTGATCTCAGTAAATTCATACTTCCCTAATAAGAAGTTGTTCCTTATATAATTCAAAAGAATTAACAGTGCATCAGAAAAGAGGAACCCACATATATTTTATGAAAGTCAAAAGGAACTAATATTTCACTGCAAAGAGATGAACTGAAAGTGCTTCATATTGTGCAAAAGCATGAAAAGGTAAATGTTTCAATGAGGTGTCACAGGAGAAGCCTTCCTGAGCCAATATAAGCCAAAATGTCTTTTGGGAGGAATAAGAGGGAAAGGTATATTAGAAATGATAGGAGAACAATGATGTCCTGACGTTTTAGACTAAAATGTTAAGAAGAATCTTTTGAGAGGGATTCTTGTGGTGATTCACAATTTAAAAGTTGAATGCTGCACAAAACACCAGAGAAAGAAAAAAAATCCTGTTGCATCGTACAGAAAGATTACTAAAATGGTGGGTAATTACTCCCCACTGTCATCCAGTTCATAAGAGAACAGAGTAAAACTCTCCAATATCTAATAATCAGAAACAAGCAACACTAATGCTATTTGTGTAGTAAAAATTACCAAGTCCCCAAAAGAACAAAAGAATCCAGGCAAGTTATTCTGTTGAGAAAGTTGTTACTGTTGCCAAAATGACAATAAGTAAGTAAATAAAAAACTCAAACTGTGACCAAATAAATGTTGCTGCTTCTGAGACGGGGATAATTCTGTGGCCTATTGTCATGAGAAAGACCAGCAATATACTTCAATGCCAGCTGGTGGAAATGCACCAAGACCCCCAAATTCCCTTTAAGTACTTGCTGGCATTACTGGTAGGCAAGTGCTGCACAAAACTCTTCTGGCTTTAGTGGCTGTGTCCTTATGGAAGAAAGAAAGGTTCTTATTCTTGTTTCTGCCAGTAATGGCATGTGTGATTTTTTTGTTGAAGTCATGTCATCTTCCTCCCACATAGTTCAAGCTACTATTTAGACCATAGAATCAATCACAGGTTGTTTCTGAAAAAACTGCATCTGAAAAAACCTTCAGTACATAATGGATGTGTTACATAAAATAATAATAATTTTCAGACTATTCTCATAAGCTTAACTCCTAAATAAGCACTATAGGATTTGGCCTAATTACCCAATTCTCTCTCCTCTGCAGTCAGCAAAATCTTTGACTTTAATTGGAATGAAGCTCAAGCCATTAGTCTTTGTGGATTGTATGGGTTTCTGTATGTAAATATAATGTATCTGATTTAGGTTTTATATTCTATTAGCAGCTGAATAGATTCTTTTCTACTAAAAATATACTTTGAATTGTACATCAAGATTTTAGGTAAAATTTTAATCCCATCCTGCACAATCTTTAAAGGAAAAAATCTGGATTAGTAATATCGAGTAAATGAAATGCTGAAGAGAAATCACACTGATTTCACACTTAACTAATTTTTATGCATTGTTAAATCCAATTTTATTTAGTGCTTGATGCATTCCCTTTTGGCTGATACCTGACTGACTATATTTCATTAAAAAGTATGCTGTGTCTTTCTAACAAGTGAGAGGAGTGGTTGCCAGTAGCATACCAGTATATCTCCAAAAGTAATTCTGATTGAGTTTGGAAGTAGTTAATAAATTTATTTTTTTTTCCCACAACATTGGATTTAGTTTCTAAGTCTTTGAACATAGATCAAAATAAGGTGGTTTAAAGTCAATATAAATCAAAGCATGGTCTGCAATGTTAATATACTACCTATGTCACTGGCAGCAATTCTGTCAGAAATTCCTGTAGATATCAAAGGAAAAAAATCTGTTCTTGAGCACATTTCTGAGTGAAGCACATAAACTTGATGCAAGGTAGATGTTCCTCTATATATCAGTATCATGCGGGTCATTATAAAGTTGAAATAAAAGTTTGGTATTGGAGTTGTACACACAGTGGATCTTTTTCAGTTACTGCTTTTAGGAAAATGGTTATATTTAACTGCTGTGAATTTCAGCAAATTTATATCTTATGATTTTATGACATAAATAGAAAAAATCCATTTGGAGCCTCAGAAAGGCTGTTCATCAGTGTATTATTCAGTTAAATTAGTTTGGAAAATGCTTGTTGGAGTCATAAGTAAGATATGTTAATTTTCAATGGCAGTTAGTAGTTTGGCCACGTTGGGTGGATTAAGAAATAAGATAGTGGCAAAACTGAAAAAAAAATAAAGGAGGCAGAAAACGCAACATTTAAAATGAGTAGTAACAATGTAGAAGGCTTTTTTCAAGCCATACCCAAGATTCAGGAATTATCTTTTCAAAGACTATTCAGAAGAAACTATTTCCATGAAATTATTCATGTTAACTCTGCACATTCTGTTGTTTGAGCAGAGTAGTTCTGTTATTTGAGCTGGTTTTATTATTTCTGTCAGTTGGCTGGTTGGGTTTATTTTGATGTGAACTGTGTTCAAGAGCCTCAGATGGGTGCTGACATTCTTAAGTGGCAGAAATTAAAAAAAAGTATTTTGATTCTTTTCTTCATTGCTGGTTCAATGTGTTGGTGCCTGTTTCTTGTTTTGAGCTTGTTTTGTTGGGAAGAGTTATATTTCTTTTCTAATTTCCCTCCTATTGAGAATGAATTTTGCTTCTTGAACTTTTTCTCCTAGAAATCTTTTGGTCTCTCTTGGATTACAGTCTCAAATTTGTCCACCCAGAAAATGTCTAAGAGTAATTTAAAGGATTAACAGAAAAAAAATAAAACAAGAAATTAGCAAAGTCTTCAAAAAGGGGATCTCTTCTCTACAACATACTCAGAATTATCTGCCTCCCAAGATTGCTACTGCCTTTGTGAGTAGCACACCTGTATACACCTCTGGGGGTAGTGTGTCTAGTGCCTTTGGCCTGTCAAAATACCGTCGTGCAGATACCAGTTCTGCAGTACAGCAGGGAAAGTGCCCCACCACTTTCAACATCTGCAGGAATGCTTTCAGCTGTAGAAATCTAACACCAAAAAAATACACGGTGTTTATTCTAGCTGTGTGTGTGCTTTTTTAGAAGTGTTTGATTTTGGAGAGCTGTTCTGTGCCAAGGGAAGAGTCATTGGAAATCCCATTACTCTGAAGTCACAGACAACGTATGGCTGGATAAATAACCTCTTTCTGAGGTACGTAGACTAGTAACGAGTGTCCAGGATTATTTATTCCTGGTTCTCTAACAGAACTGGTAGTTGGACTTGTGCATAGAGCTTAACATTATTGCAGTTGTTTCCCCAGCTATACAGTGTAAAAAATAAATACCTACTTTATGGGGATGCAGGGGAGGTTAATTCATTAATATTTATGTAGCACTTGGACAATTTTATAGATGTGACTATAAAAATGCTTATAGAGATGAGGCTATAAAAATGTGAAATTGTATTCCTGCTACTTATAAATTTTTGGGCAGAATGTCATGCACCTTGTTTTCAGTATTGGCTCCATTCTTTTATGCAAACCCTTAGTTTAGAATGGGGTAAATTCAATCTAGTTTTAGTCACGTAAAATTTAGGTAAGTAGTCCTAAGCCTGTAATCGGTACTCCTGATAGAACTAGAGGAGAGAAGATAGACTGACTTGCCATTGGCTAATCAGCAAATCTAAGAGGCTTTCTTGATGCTTAACTTTTAGATTCTGAACATTCCTTAAACTGAATCTCATCTCTCTAGTAGAGATGTGTGATTGCAACTGTGGGGAACAAGTACCTTTAGAGTCTGCCTTCTCATAGATGTGTGGAGCTAGTTGAAATCTGTCTATGGGTGGTACCAAACTAAAAGCTTCCTTTGATAGAAAAGTGTAATTTATTTTATAAGAAATTACTCTCTTCACAAAATATATTTCTGAAGAATTATAATGAAGTTTTGCAGAAAATTCTAGGTAGCTGTCCCATGGATAACTTGTTGTCCACCAGGACTCCAAGGTCCTTCTCCACGGAGCTGCTCTCTAGCAGATCACCTCCTAACCTGTACTGGTGCAATTTATTACTCCTTCCCAGGTGCAGGACTCTGCACTTATTCTTTTTCAACCTCATTAGGTTTCTCTTTGCCCAGCTCTCCTGTCTGTCCAAATCACTCTGAATGGCCGCACAGCCTTCAGATGTATCAGCCAAACCTCCCCGTTTCATACCATCAGCAAACTTTCTGGGAAGACACTCTGTCCATTCATTCGGGTCATTGATGAAGACATTGAACAGGACTAGACCCAGCACTGATCCTTGGGGAACTGCACTAGTTACGTGAAAGGATGCATTTTCTTCCATGAAACCTGAGGAAATTTCACTACAATCAGAGCGTGCTAACAATATTAAACCTCTTAACTGGCACATTTATCATGGAAATACTTTATAGCGCAGCCTTTTGCATAAGCACTAACTAAAAGCCTGCTTCTAAATCTCTTGAGTCAGGGGAGAAGGAAGGATGATTTTTATCCCATGGCCAAACTGATAAGTGTTTTATAACAGTTTGCACTTGTCTGAATTGCAGTATTGAAGAATTTGAGAAATTACATCTTCTGATAGTTCCAAGAGAATTTTGCTTCTATTCAGTCACAAAATAACCAATCTCTGTCACAGAACTTAAGATTCATCTTTGAATAGCATAGAAAGGTGAATATGGGTTATAATCATATTGAAAGAAAACCAAACATTTTGTATCTGATATTATAAAATTGACTGGGTACCTATCTGCTAAAGGAAGTACATAATCTTTTGTTTTAGTACAACAGGTTTGTGGATTGAATCCCCTAAAGCATGGGACAGAACCGGTTTAAACAGTACTGTTCTGTAAGCAACTCTAAGACATGATAAATGATGAGTTACTTCTTGGAGGATTCTGTTTTCTAGTATGATCCTGATCTAACTGTAATGAACTGTGTCGCCTTGTTATAAAAAAGAATCAACCACAGACGACCTGTGTGTCTTGTGTGACAGCATGCTTGCTTTTTTATCCCAGATGCTTGGATTTGCTCTCAGGGAAATGACAAAGCGTATCTGCAGCCATAGTGTCTTAATGTAATAAATATGTCTTCCTTTATGCATGGTTGATATCAATGCATTTCTGCTTTTAGTTTGTTCCAGCAGAAGTTATGGATTTATAGCAGTCCCGTATCCTTTGGAAGCCAATAAGCATTTTTCCCTAAGGAAGTGAATTATTCATCCGTTTTGCTACAATCTGCTAGGTGCGCGCAGTCCGGATGATGTGTAAGTCTTATTTCCAGGTGCTTTCATGGTTGATTATGATAAGGATTTCCTTATTTTAAATTGTTTTGTAGAAATAGTGTGTGTATGAGGAATGCTATTTGTTTGTAATGATGGTAAATGAGAAAAAAAAAAAAATTATAAATGACATACTGATATCCCTGAAACTCTGACACACAATTTGATATTAGGACTGAGGTCTGATAACTTTCTTATTAATATACTATAAATGTAGCAGTAAATTAGTATTTTTAATTTCTAATTCTTACCTCTTTAAAATACTTTTTTAAATTACTTATGTAATCTTTACATCTATGCAAAAATAAAATTTATGTTCTTATAAATAAATATTATTTTGTTAGTATATGAAAAATTATTTCTAATGGGAGCGAAGCTGAAAATTAGAGCTCACTTATACTGCTGTTATTCACCTAATGAAAGCGTTGTAGAAAATACATTTTTAGATTATGCAAAAAGTTCATTGAGGTGTCCAAAATCTAATACTACTTTCTATCAGAAAACACAATATCCTGCTCAAATAATGTAGACCTTTATATAAAAGGGTTAATATAGTTTTATTCTCATGCAGAAGTTATACAGAAAAATGCCTGCCTTCAGTACAAAATAAAAAAAAAACAACAAAACCAAACAATAAATAAACTGGGACAGGTCCAACACTTGAAATTATACAGAAGTCAAGAGAAAATCACCAATTCTAAAATAAGGGTCAGCATGTCAACTGAATCAACAGAAACTGGTAAGACAATATATGGAGAAAATTGCTTTCCCCAAACTGAATTCAAGATAATGTAACAGTTTGAGAGAGACTCAAATCCCTCATAGATATGGGGCCAAGGCACAATTTAAATGTTGAGCTTGTCTAAAATTCGGAAAATATTTTCTTCAGTCTTCTGAGAAGGTAGGTTTGCTAGAGTATTAAATGTGAATCAAGATTTGACCTGAATTCAGACTTTCTTAAAAATGAAAAAGTGTTTTTTCTATTAGGTAAATAACATGTGATAAGGGCATATAGTAAATAGCCACTGAACAATGTTTACATCATATAGGTAGGATTATTGAGATTCTCATGTTTCTGTATTTTTCTCTGTCTCTTCACTGGAGTAGCACTATGCACATTAGTCCAGGCCTGTCTGTGTCCCATCTAGGTTTGTGGTAATTTTAATGTGGATTTTAAGTACTTGTCACAATGTATTTCCAGAGAATATATAACAGCTATATAACAAAGATATTTAGCTCTAGAGGTTGATGGTTATTTGCTGGAAGAATAGCCCATCTTGTGTGCTTTGTATCTGATGGCTTTGATTTAACACCTTGCATAACATTTAATACCAGAGTGTTATTAAATACTCTCAACGGATTGATTTATATAGCTGATTGGCCAAGAATTATTTAGCGTTCAGTAAAAAAAAAATAAATAAATTGAAATTGAATACATTTAGGTGATTGGGTTTGATCATCTGATTGTAATTTCATCATCAGTCATTATTGATCATAGTCAATTCCTGAGCTGAAAACAAGGTGACAATTTCATCAAATATATTAACCCTGTAGATTATTTGCCATATGCCACAAATAATGCTGCTGCACTTCTCTAAAATTAAAACATGTATTGCTGAAAAATAACAAACACATTAATTATATACTGATAAGAGACAAATACTTTGTAGTTAGAAGTGGAGCTTCCCTCATTACTGTGATTTCAGCTATTCACATGTCTTATGCAAGCACCAATAAAAGTTTCCAAGAGTACTCAAATTAATCTTTTATATGAATAAATACAGCAAAAGAGACTCTTGTGTGTGAAGAAGTTCACCAAATGGCGCAGCAGCTTTGTTTATATCAATGGAAAACTTTTGTAATAGTTAGTTCGTGGCTAATTTATCTTTTTGGATCCTCAGATCACCCATGCCACATGGAAGTACTAGTTGGTTATATTATGAAATTTGCTTTCAGGGCTGGTGCTAATGTTTAGGATTCCAGTGGCTATTTTCCTGCTTCCCTCTCTGTTGCATTATTCTGAACAGTATGCATTATTTGACATTTGCTAACCTACAAGTTCAGAAGAGGGTCTGCACTCCAGCTCTGTGATGAACAATGAACTATGATTCAGAGTTTAAAATTTAGGCCCTTGGTATTCATGAAATATTGAGTCATCTTTCCCTGTGTTTCATTGCATTCAGTAACCATCCTGGTTGCTCACACAGCTACATAAACAAACTGATGTAAAGGATATTAATTATTGTGGCAATTCAAAAGGAAACTGGCAAGCTGCGACTAGATCTTGGCTTTGCTTCTTAGAGTAAATACAAACTAAGAACCTCCAACTCTTTTGACATAATTGACTTCTTACTATTGCAGTCCCAATATATGCAGGTGTTTATATTATGCAAAATATACAGAAACCAGAGTATCTTGTTGCTATTTAATTTATCTGCAAAATCAAATAGGATGTGAAGAGATTTCATAGCGAAGTGCTGTTTTGCAATCCATTATGTGTTAAAAGGCTTGATATAGCTCTGGAAGATTTTTTAAAGTTATGAAGTCATTGTAAATCTCTAAACAATTCCATTGTGTAATATAGTGTTAGATTCTGTTTATTGCCCAGGTGAGGGATCATCTCTTAGTAATCGATCTTATCTGTAGCATTAAGTAATAATGCTTCTCCCATCCAGTCATGTAACAATTATACATAGCACATTGCCTGGCTAATATATGTTTGGACATACTTGTACGTATATACATTTATGTATAAACATACTGAAAGTAGCTGGCATTCACACTGATACCACTGATTTGTCCCAGATCTGTCCTGTAACACACATGTCTGGGCTGGGAAATATCAAAAAGTGTATGCCCATGACAACTGATATATTTTGTTCCAAAACATTTTTAAAGAATTAATGGAATTTCAGCACAATTTCTTTGTGTCCCGAGTCTGGAGGCTCTGGTGAAGTGGTGACTAATTATAAATTGTTCCATATTCTTAAAACCAGCCCCGGAAAATGAGTGCAATGGACGATTTTAAATATCCAGATTACAGATGACTGCAATCAGTCAGTTCCCAGAGGACTGGCATCATTTAATTTGGTTTCATATCAACCATTAGTACTTCATATGTAAAGTCCAATGCTATAGTTGCTGGAAATGTAGTGACTGGAAAGTTTAATTTCAAGTTTCTACCCAGAAAGGAGCATGTGCAACTTTTTGGAGTTCTTTTAGCTTCTCTGTTAGGTTCTGTCCTACTTATTGCTTCAGTGACTTCAGTGTTAATTTTGCATTGAGGAAAGCCTCATACCTTACAGTTGTTTGTTTTTAATTAATTTTATCAATTTGCTGAGCCAGTTACTCCTTTTCCAACTGTGATGGAGAATCCATAACAGGTAATACTGCAGCATGACCTACTTTCAATTTTTAGCTACAGGAGGAGGAGAAAAGGATTAAAAATGTCAGCAGCAAGGGTAGCATTTGTTCGGGTGGATTTAAAAATGGAATTCTTACTAGCAGCAGAACTCTGCATTTAACAGCTCTCAGGACATTTCATGTATTTTACCCAGGGCAGCTTACAAAGACACAAGCTGCCTTCTGTGTCACAGTGCTCTTTCTCTTGAAGGTCTCCTCTGTGCTCTGTTCCTGCTGTCTAATAAGTACTTAAGAACTAATCTGGACTTCTGTCTAAGTAACCATAACAAAAATTAATCTGAAAGCAAGAGTCCTACACCTTCACCTAATAATAAATGGTGTCTTTGTTCTCTGCCTACTTTAAGGAAACCACCTCTCCCTCAACCAGTCACACTGTGAAAATAGGAATTCTCTAACCTAGCTTGAACTAAAAGGTTAACATATACATGATTTGGGAAATACGTCAAAAATGTCTTTCTCCTAAAGAGTGTAAAAATGAATATAGAATAGAAGAGAAATGAAATACATTAGAAATGTGAATTTCCCTCCTGCTGGGAGCTGCAATATTAGCACTGAGAGTTGCAGTCCTTTCTGCCCCCCGGTTCTCAAATACAGGTAGTGGTGGAGGAAATAGTTCAGAAGCCTAAAGTGTGCTGAGGTGGCGTTTTGAAGTGCTGTATAGCTAATGGTTATGAACAACTGAGCACAGGCATACAGCCAACAAATGTTTGAATGTGGCTCTGGGTAGTGTAGAGTGTACTCTGTATGAGGGAAAGGAGGAAACCTTTCCCATCGAGAGCTGCTCAACACCCGTATACTGCAGTGTGTTTTGTACGTCTGCCTGAAATGCTAAGGACTGGCCATTCTGATATGTAAGATGCTGAACAAATGATCCGTTCAACTCATCACTTTGTTAATTCATACATTTCTGTATTCCTTTTTAGTCAATAAAAAAATGCTGGTTGAGATAATTGTGTAATTAAGTAAAATGGTTTTCCATACAATCTAAAGGAAAAAATGTGGTTTGCTTCCTACCTGTTCCTTCAGAACAACTCTGCATATCTTATTAAACTCTTTCTCATTTAAATGCAAATATGATGTAGTATAAGATGCTGACTGTTTTTGCTCTTGAACAATGAGTATCCTTTTCTAGCCTATGTGCTGCGCACAAAAACATGTCTCCAATACACAAACCACTTCTGTTACTTGACAATTTTCCATATTAGTGTTTTATGAGCTTTATTTTGCCTTGGTTTATACATTGAGGATGTTTTCAGTTTCTCCAAAAGGAAAAAAAAGAAGTTACTTTATTGAGCTAATATTATCTTCCTGGAAATTGAAGACTTAATAGCTCTAAGTTAAGACTGACTTCATCAGACTTACTACACTGAGATTGTATCAGTGACATCAAAGCAGTGGTAAAAGTTAAATAAGTGACTGAATTTGAATGATATTATATGACTGGTATTGATTCTTTATATTTATGATTTTATAATATAAAATTGATCTATAAATACATGTTATATCTGTATATTATAATCATGACTTAAGATACCTTCTTACGTTTAGCATTCAGATTCCAGTCATCATATTTGTGGTTTGTATAACGCCTTTAAACTAATACTAGAGTTTCTGTGTTTAAATTAATCCCTCTTTTTCTTTGAAAAAAAAAAAAAAAAAAAAAGATGATACAGAAAGAATACAGTGGCACAAAGAGTGTTTTATTGTGATATAAAACTGATACCTCTTACTCTCAAAAGCATGCCATCTGTTGTGATAATAAGATGTAGTGGGGAAGAGGCTCAATTATGACTGACATAACCATCAGCCACAGAGTTGCTGTCAGAGCTGACTAAAAGGAATATTGACAAAATCTGGAACCCCACAAAGGCAAGGATATTTAAGATATTACTGCTTGTTAATTAGCTCTTTAACTAAATGTCGTCCTTTATAATTGTAAAAATATTTCAAAGAATAATATTGTAATTATAGAGGTGCAAGCACTGATGGTGCTCTAAGAATAAAAGTGTCTGGAAGAATGTTTCCTATTTACATACATTTAATATATACCAGTGTAAAGAAAATGTATTATGTTGTTAGGAATTACGTTTGTCAACTTATATTGTATTATTTTATTTAGTTGTATATATTTTTCTATCATACATTATCACACACAGCTTTTCTCCCACTTATCTCAAAAACTAATCCATCAGGTCTTGTGCTCTACATACACAGTGTGGTGGACAAATCAATTGATCTCCAGCCAAATATGATACCAAATATTATTAAGATACATTGAGTATAATGAAAAAAGTTCACAGGAAAAAAAATTGTTGTCACTGATTTAATTTTGACATATTTTCCATTTACTCATAACCAGTTACAATATATTGTTCCTATATTTCATTGTGATTTTTATATAAATACACACACATAAAAGATATAAATCAATATATGCATAATTATATCATTTAAAGAACTGTGTTACATGTTAATTGCACAAAATGCCACTTTGATAAATCTTGGTTTCCCAGGTTGTTTAGATTTTCTTTAGTGCAAATCTCTACTAAACAGATGACACTTAATAAAGCAGCAAATCACTTTTCATCTGTATGAGCCTAAACAAGCTTATTATATGTTATAGCTTATAGGGAATCGATTGTTTTGTTTTGTTTTGTTTTAATTTGAAAACAGACCTGCCAGAACTCCCAAATCCTGAGCATTTCACTGGGAGCAGGACAAACAACACTAGAAAAATGAAACCCCTCTCTGTATCATTCACTTTAAGAAGAAGTGACCCGTTAAAAGGCAAGTCAAAGTGTGTCATAATGTAAGCCACAGTACAATGGACACCCTTTTCCTTTTTTGATAAATATCTCTTTCCTTGATTCTCTTTTCAGTTACACACAGAATCAACAAAAACCTTACAGTCAGACCCTCATCCAGTTTCTACTGAGTAAGGACATATTTCTCTGGTTAAGGCTGCACCAGTACAATCAGAAATGCAAATATTCCAGGTGCTTAAAATGTATGAAGAAATCACACAGAATTTATAATGAAGCTATTGTAAGTTTGTCCTGTGAACCTTCAACTGCAAAAGGAATTCATAATTATGATATCTACCTATGTAACTTTTCAGATGAAGAACTGAGAATGTTCTGCATTTAATCTGCTTTTGACCAAAATGGTCAAGAAGAAAATTAGTTTCAGTAGTAGAAACCTTTTTTTTTTTACAGTGAAGAAGTACTCCAGTATATATGGTATATTTTCAAGATACCATCTTGAAAAGAAAACACAGATAATTAAATGATGACAAACTGTGGTGCAATTAGAAGACTTTGATGAAAGATGTGATTTAAGTAAGAGAAGTTTTAATGGCAAAAAGAGCAGTTCTCCCCTCAAATGCATATTAATCATCACAGTATGTGTGCTTTGTTGGCTGCTGATAAACATTATTTATTTCTTTCCTTTGTTCACTCTGAATAAACATCTCTAGGCATCCTCTCCAGAGTGGAGGTACAGTTGCATGCTAGTTCGCTTAAGTGTTCTTAGCAGAAAGGCTGGTCAGAAGCCACCAGCTTGGAAGAGGTGCAACACAGACCTGATCTGTAGATTTTTCTCCCAAATCTTGAATGGTTGACTGCTTGTGCTTTTGTGTTTAGACAAAACAATGAGGTTCCATTCTGTCCCCTATCGTCACGTGTGTATGAGGAGAATTTCAGTCGTCTGCAGACAATTCTCTAAAGATATTTTCTTCAGTTTTATACTTCTGAAATTATATTTTAGTTCTCATTTTCTTACTAGCTGTTCAAAGGACTATTTGGAATGAACATCTCAGTCTATATGTTTGAAAGTAAATGTTCCAAAGAAATGTAAAAAAAAAAAAAAATTATTAACCTCCCATAACAAGTCTTAGATCTGGGACCTTGTATTGTAGCCATTACGCTATATTAGAGAACAGTCTTAGCTTTGGGGAAAAGACAGAGACATCTGCAGTCTAATGCAAGTAACAGAATTAAACACAATGCGAACATTGAGAAACTGGTAAAAATTAAGCTGCTGTATGGCTCAGTGGAACTAAATGTTGCATAACATGTTTTTTGTTTTTTATTTTTGCAGTACTTCCCCATTCAAATTAATTAAAGAATCTTCCAGAATGAGATACAATGTTCCTTTGGAAAATACTACTTTAGCAAGCTGTAATGGGCATCTCAGCACCCTTCTGTAAAATAAGTCTGTGAACTTGTACCAATTATAGTTGCTATGCTTTAAATGAAATTTTCAAGTTCCTAATTTCTAAAAGCCACTCTTAATTCCCCCCACCATTAATGCTTTTGCATGCAGTTATAGTAGCACCTCACTGAAGTACATTTCAGTTTATCAAAGGTTATGAAGAAATAGATGATGAAGTTCCACACTGTTTCAATGCACAGGGGAAAGAAGCTATCTTATTTTAGTCTAACCACCAGATGAAAAAGCATTATAGTCACCATGCAGCATCCTGTCTGTAGCTGATGTAAACAGCCATTTGATTGAAGACAAAGCTAAAGATCTCACTCCAAACTTTAAGATGTGCTGATTTCTAATCATTAGAAATTATATATACATACATAATGTGGGTGGAGATGTAGTTAAGTAAATACCTTGATTCAGTAGCACAAGACAGCAGACCAAGTTACAGTAGCCTTTTGGCACCTGTAAGGACAGACATTAAAACAAATAGAAGAGTAACATGACACTTTAATTTAACCTGGCCTAACCTGATAAGCATGGTATTGTAGCATTTGATTATTTTGCTCCAGTGAAGAAATGAGTTGTTGCTTTCATGAGGTAAAGATTCTTTGCTAATTTAGATTCCCAAAGAATCTTTCAATATATTGAATTAAGGATGTCTTACATCAGCTGAACATCAGCTATCAGATTCAGACTGGCATCTTTATCCCATTAGATGTGGGGCACATATAGGGGAAAAAGTAATAAAAAAGTAAAGCTACAATTTGTGGACCGGATCCATATAATTGCAATATCTCAGTAATGAGAGGCATGCACTGTAAAAAAAGCAAGAGGAAATGATATATTAATGAGCATTTCAGCATGATTCATTTGAGCATTCTTAAGTGACTACCCACAAATGTTGTGTAAAGAAGCAGAAAAGGACGGGCCACTCACTCTGAAATATGTTCAAAGGAAAATATGTGAGCATGAAAGATTTGCACTGCAGTGGAATTAAGGGAATTTATTACTTTCTAAAAGCTGCAATTTCTTTTTCTTGAGATGTGGGTAAGGTATTTAACAGCACATTCTGGAGAGTAACTCTTTTTAGTGAAGTTAGGAAACTGAAGAAAGATTAGAAACACTCAAAGGCCAGCATGGTGGCCAGCATCAAACCTAGAGTTCCTTTCATGTCTCAAACTACCAAATTTTAATTGATTGAATGAATGATGAATTTTAAAGAACACTGTTAGTTGTTCATTCACAGAAAAGAGCTTTCACTTGGCGTTTAAGATGCTTGTTATAAACTTCTCACTAGGAAGTGAGATCATAGAGCATCAAATAGTATTTGTTGCTCTATGGCTGAGCCCTTTCACAGAGCTGTCTGCCAACATGTGCAGAGACTCTGCTCAGCCAACCGGGCAGTGTGAAGTCCACATTCAAACTGTTGAAAATGTGAGCATTAACTTACTGTGTGGTTTCTTCTTACTAAGGTTTTTGTAAAGGTCAAGCTGAGAATTGCTATAGTTGACTGACAAAGGCCTTATGGAAAATGTGTCTCACTAGACATTTACTAGTTAGACATCTGCATCTAAACTTGATCGTCATGAGCTCATTTCGTTGACTAACAGAGAGGGCTCTTCAATGAGAAATTAGTTGCCCTCTGACATGCTTATGTCCTTCTGCTGGCTATAACACAGAGCAGGATGGCTGGTTTGGATGTAGGTGCCTATAACTTAGATACCTGAGAAGAATCATACCATCAGCCTCATTGAACCTCAGCTCCTCCTTTGTAAAATGCCGATTTTGTGTTTTAGTATGAATTTTAATATTGTTTTATTTATCATTGTAATAATTATTTGTTCAAATGTCATCTTCAGGCATTTATGATAACTCTAATAGAATTATAGTTCTATACAATCCTATGTTTCTTTTTTACTGTTCTGGACCTGCTGCCTGAAAGATGTATAAGTAATTCTTCATCCACCGGAACCTCATTAGCATGACAAAATACAAGAAGTACAAAACCTACCATCGTATTACAGCTCTGGATTTTAGCTTTTCAATAGTTTCTGAATATTTTCAAGCACATCTATATTTCCAGGGTAGACAATGTAGGAATTGGTTTCTCAGCACTTCTCACACTGTTAGACTTTTTTCTGGCATCTTTCCCTACCTCTGCTTGGTGACTTGATTGATAAATGCCATTTAGAAGACCAGAGTAGGACTGGTACAAAAACTTTTGCATACTTTACATTAATAGTAGTGCTTATAATACCATGTCAAGTAAATCTTAGCTAAAGCAAAGGTCCCATCTTTGCTATTCTGAGAAATGCCCTCTCAATCTTCTTGATGGAAGGAATTACTTGAATCACTTCTTTCCTCACAATGTCTCTCAATGGCAGTGTGGCATTGAGCAGTGAAGATGGGAGAGCGCTGCACTTCTGGTCCCTTCTCAGCCCAACAGCTCAGTGTTATCTCTCTTGCTTTATCTCTTTTTAGTGAATGTTTATTTCAGAGATTTCTTACTGAAATTAGTTGTGACTGTTTCAAGAGTGTCACATCATTGTCGGCCTGTGTCTGCATAGTGAAGTTAGCCTCTCATCTGTATCCTTCATGGAGTAAACTTTGAAGTATCTAGGACGTTGTGTACCTTGTACACTGCTGTACTCAGGATTCAGGGTAATGGAGTTATCCATTAAGCGCAAGGCTTGCTACTTCTGAGTTGTAATTTCCATTTGATCACCACCTACCTAGTTTGTGATTGTGAGATTTGCTGAGTTTTCTTAAGATCATCTCAAGCTCCCTAGTGCTGATGTGTAGTGTAATGCTCCACAAAGCTATGAAATCATCTTTCTCAAATCTGATGTGCAAGGGTGAATGAGTTAATGTGTATGAAAGCAAGCATGCATTTTATGAATTGTTCACTTGTAATCTGTCATATACAAAACAGTCCAGCAAGAAGTCTTACCAGGATTCCCTTTCTGTCATAAAAAGGTCAACTTGGTGTGCTTTTCTTGGGCAACATTTCAGAGAGCATCACTAGCAGAGAATCAGTTACATGAGCCTTAAAGAAGAGCTGCTGTTTATTTGTATTCCACAGCCATTGCTCTCATAGCTACAGTTCTTAGTTTTTACAGGTACTGTTTCTGAAAAATGTTTATTGAAAGTACTGACCAACTCCCCTAGTTGGAAAGAAAAGTCAACCCACAGAATCCATAAGGGCACCACAGAGTTTTTGGCTTTGTTAATGACCTGGAATTACAAGTCTTCAGGTGTAGAGAATGAGAACAAAATGTCCTGAAAGCAGAGGCCATTTGGGTGAAATTGAAAATTATTTATTTATAGAAGAATGTATACCCTGTTGGGTTGTATAATCTCAGAATTACAGAACAAATATATGGAGAAAAGCTATATTGCAGTGTATAATCATGCTGTATTGTATGTTACATATCAAGAAGATGAAAATATTTTTTATTCATCTTGCCTGTCAACATCTTACCCATGTTTTGTCCATTTGCTCGCTAATCAATGTCAAGTGTCATTTATCTTCATTTACTTAAATTGGCTGAACAATGGAATGCTGCCCATCCTGATCTTATTTCCAATCTCTGTTTGACATTGCTCATTATTGTTTGCCTTTCATCGTGTCACCATTTTGAGCTGGCATGGTTTATCTTTACTGACTGTGCATTTATCTGGCAATTGTTGTCTAATATCATTAGTCTTGGTCCACTCCTGTCCACCTGGCAATCATTAGCTGACAGAGTTCACTTCTTGTGGGTCATCTCTTATAATTCAGTGCTGAAATGAATAGGAAGAACATTCTTGAACGTATCGGGAAGGCCAGACTCATGAAAGCCCTCAGAAAGCATCATTCTGTCAAAAAGAGAGAAGTTGAGGCCCTAGTCCATACCTTGGAAAAATCCTTGATTTAGGAATTTTCAGACAGTATTTTGTATCTTCAAAGTAATTTGAAATTGCTTCATATCAGTTTAGTTATGGCTGTTGTTGGATATGAAATACCAATGTATTTCAGAAATGTCCTTGTTTTACTATATAAGAAGCAAAACTTTAATATAGGTAATCATACTGAGTTTATATTAATTGCATATGCATGTCAGAACTCCTTGCTGCCAGTTTTATTTGGAAATGATTCTGAGTCCAAACCCAAGCCAGATTTCTGATATATTTAACTACAACCAAAAATGTGCTGAATGTGGGTAAATCCACAGTTTGAAGATTGAGCTAGATCTTGGCAAGGTAAAAATTACACCTGAAGTTAACAAAAATGTAAGCATGACTTTTGCTCTTCGAATACGTACAACTGAAATTTCCTGATTGGTATTCAGTTTGTGGTCTCGGAATTGTCAGAAAAGTGCTAAATGAAGTGGCTCTGAAATCTTGGGACTGTAAATTGTACCTCATCTCTGTAAAACAAAGACTAGCTGACCTCCATTTCTTTAAGGTTACTCTGAAGATGAAGTTGATGACAAGTCACAAAGCCTTAGCTGAGCTATGTTAACAACTTTGTGTATCTTTAAAACGTGACAAATAGTGCCAACTACTTCATCTTTGCCACATGGCAAAGTAAAATAACTTTTCTTACATTTGATGTGGAATAAAACAGAACACAAAGACATCTATTTTTGAGGAGCTTATGTGTGTTATCCTTTTAAAAGGTGACATATGACAACTTGAGCTTTATTGTTATTTGCTTAAGCACTGTTACTTAACACAAAATAATATGTCATCTGTTGAACTGTCTGTACAAATTTTGGTATATTTTTTTCTTTGTGTAGTATCCCAGAAATATAGGTTAAAATTTCATCTTTAAAAATTAAAGAACTTTTCTGGGGCCTTTATTTGTACTGTCAGCTTGCTACAGACTTTGTAATTTATATGTGCCATTCTAAATATAAATAAGCAGACTTGGAAGAAGTGAAAATAATGAATAGACTTGATTACTTTTCAAATGTTGGATGCCATTTCTTATCTACAGTTAAATACAGTTCATGTTGTTGACGTGTTCTGTAACTAGCTCTGAATAGTTGCTAAACAATTTGGAAAGCTTCAGGCACAAAAACCTTAGTTTTTCTTAAAAGAAAACAAGCTTCCATAAAGATCTGCTTATACAAATGTGTCCATTTTTTTTTTTAACTATCCTCTAATTTAATTTAAGAGAACAATGTCTTGATTGAAAGTTAGAATACACATTTGCTTTCTAATATAATTTACTCTGATTTAAATTTGGGTTGTGCAATTATACTCTTGTTATGTTTGAACAGGTAATACAGTGATTTGAGCGACTGAATCCAAATTCATGCAAATAATGACAAATGAATCAATTTTCTTCATATATATTCATTTTAAGGTAGGCATCATATCTCTTGAGTCAATCTGTCATTTCTACCAGAACTGAAGCCCCTGACAGCTTTTGCTGCAAGCATGCTGAATGGTGCAGAAAATAGCCCTGCATCTGCTGGTACAACATTAGCTAAAATGTTATTTTAAATCCTCAAGTAACTAGAGATACCACTTTAATTACCTGTGTTTAAATATGGTAATATATATTCTCAGGTTCTGCAGGCATCAAGTGTATTGAAGATGTAAAAGGAAAAAAAATATATTTAAATGTCAGAAAATGATCAATAAGTTGAACACAATTTCATGGGATATCTTCGGAGTCCATTAATCAGTAAGTTAGCCTTTGTGACAGATGCAGTCATGTGAGCTAAAAAGAAAAAAAGTTGCATTGGTTGATATTTTATGTCCTTTACACTAGAAAGTGCACTAAAGGTTATTGAATAACAAATACCTCAATGTCCATAAAGTATAGTGTCAAGAACTCTGGGCTCACCATAGAGAAAAACTTTATTTTTTTATAATCTTACTCAGTTCCCACTACACTTTAAAAACTTATTTTCTCTAGGAAAGATTAAGTTCATAGCTGTGAATGTCTCGAGATTGGCCATACTACAGAAACAAGGTTGTCTGAATTTCCTGATCCTGAAAATCTTTACAAGAAAGAATGTCTGAAGGGTACATAGACACCTGTTGAAGAGTTGTGATAGCTGGGTATTAATGCTGCATGTACGTGGCCAACTGAGTGATCAAAGGAATCTGTTTTCAAAAAGAAGCTATTATTTTGCCCATCAGTTTCTCTTACTACAGCCAGTTAAGAGACTAGAGTAATGACCCCTATCATTTTATTCCCTTGTATCACCTAAGCGATTTAGCCTCTTCATTTATTCTCCTGAGTGCTAAAAGTCAGGAGAGTTGGTGGGAATTTGTAGTCACCAGGGAATCAGGTGGAACTCCTACAAGAGTGAGTCTTCCTGCCTCTGGCTTAGTATCTGCACCTTAGTATCTTCACTATACCTGCAACAATATTTTATATTATTTTCTTATGCTTTATATGCAGGGACCTCTTCACAGGGCTTTACTGTGTACAGCTGTCACTACAGCTAAATCCTGTTGTCCCTGGATTACCTCACTGCTTTGATCTGTCAGTGAAGGTAAGTGCATAATATGTTTGGGACTGTAAGTAATGATATTCATAGCCTCTCAAGGCAAGAGGAAACATAACTTTGTTCAACAAAACAACAAAAGTAGGTTGCCATGCTAGTTTTGCTTTTATGTCACCTTAACTATTTCCCTTCACTAGTACGCTTCACATTTCCTTGTAATAAACATCCTTCAAGTGTGCACTGCAGCAACAGTTGGAAATAATTATTTTCTTCAGTTAGATGAAGTTCACTTCAATTTTGTCAGAGTGGAAGTTACTGCTGTACACTTAAGAACACTCCTTGTTTAAAATTAATACCCTGGTTTTGGGTATGCTGAGTGCTACAGTAGGCCCTGCATTCTCCTTTAATTTCATTACAGCTAAAGTGCAGGAAAACTGCACAGCTTTTACAGAGGTGGTTTCTGCTGACAATCCAGTGATACTGCCTGTGAAAGACAGCATAAAAAAAACCAAACTGTATATGGGATAAAGAAAGGGATCACACAAAACATGTAATTTCTCATAGCTTGGATATTCTGTAACCAGAAGACGTCTTTCATGTGCCATGGAAACTTCAAAATAGAGTGGTATAGGGTAATACAGCTTGTAATGGTTCTGCAAAGATAAGGCGTATCCTTTTTTTCTAATTGAATCCATATAGTTATGTTGACATTAGTATGTTACTGAAGTGAGAACAAGATTGCATCTGATAGGGAAATAAGTTTTGTTCTTCTCCCACAGTCTATAAAATTAGTATTTGATCCCAAACTTCTAAGAGTCAGTGATGGCTTTCCTGTTCCTTTGGTACACTTTGAATTACACTCAGCAGAAGAAACTGTGAAATTAAATTAAAAAAAATAAAATGCTCTTTTCTCAAAATCATAGACGATTGCATACAAACAATTTTATCAGTATATAAAGAAATTAGGGCAATTTTTTCTCATTAGTTCTACCAAGGCTGTTAGTTCTGTATCATCATAGTGATTCTCTATCCTCTAGTTCTTGTTAGTAACACATATTTTTTTTACTTTT
This sequence comes from Chloroceryle amazona, assembly GCA_027560015.1. Classification (NCBI taxonomy): domain Eukaryota; kingdom Metazoa; phylum Chordata; class Aves; order Coraciiformes; family Cerylidae; genus Chloroceryle; species Chloroceryle amazona. The sequence goes on from JANHFX010004166.1 coordinate 27,026, forward strand.
TTTTTTCTTCTTTTTTTTACTACTGCAGAGATTGCATGACTATGTAATAGTGTTGCCATAGTGAATGTTGTCTGATATCAAGGGGCTGACAATCAGGAGGAGTTATGAAACTAAATGATGTGCTGTTCATATCATTCATCAAAACAATTATTACTAGGGAGACATGACAGTGTGTGATGGAAGTTTGATTATGAAATGAAAATAATTCTGTCCCTTTGTTTTTGCATTATAACTGTACAGATATATATTTTAACGAGGAAAACCACATTTTTAGCATTTTACAGTATTCTCAGCTTCTTTTCCTAACTATATTCGTGCTGTCACACTGATCTAGTTAAACTGTGTAAGTGATAGTCTAATTAGCAGGCAGCACTAGGCCAGTTATGTCAATTGACGTTTATTAGCCAAGGGAAGGCAGAAGAGACATCGTCAGCTTTCATCCCTCTGGGGGAATCAGCCGGCCATGGTCCATCTCTTATCTAGGCACAATAGAATAAAAACTCAGTGAAAAGGAGGAATTGTTTGTGATGTTTAATTTTAAATACCTTCAGTGAAATGTTCAAACTAACTGTAAGTAGAATATTGATGCATAGGAGGACTTCTGTTTTCCTGGATAACAAGGCTGATGTTGGAGGATTGAGGAGAAAGAAGCTATGCCTTAAAAACTCATTTTGTTTAGAGGAAGATAGGGAGACATTCTATGATCTCAGCTCCTTTTCTGGAAAGGGAAGATCTCATCATTTTCATTCAACATTGCAGCTTACAGTACCTTCCTATAAAATAATATGTTCAGTATTTAGGAAGGGTTATAACTAGCTATTTCAGTAGAGAAACCTAATTCTAGTCTCACTTCTTGTCTTGTATGATTATTCAGTGCATAAAAGAAATCAGCATGTATGGTTTTGCATTGCTATTAGTCATTTAGGCAGAAGGAATACAAAGAATGCAATAGAAGACAGAAACGGAGTTATTTCCTTCCCTCACAGCAATACACCTGCAGACTTCCCAGTTTTTGCGATTCATAACTTGCTGACGTTTCTGCAGCTAATTCACTATAACGTAGCCCAGAGTCCATATGATTGCAAATCTAAGTAGGACTCCATTCTCTTCTTGAGTTACTGATTAGATGTTAATTTTTTTTAGTAAAGTGGAAATTATTAACCTTTGATGTTGACAGATCTTATCCTCAGTTCGACTATGTATACAGTAAATTTTCTTTCGCTATGTTTGATCAGTTCACATTAGTGACTTGAAACAATCGATATCACACTGTGTTTAAAATTATCTTTTAAGGGACACAAAGTAGTCAGGTAGAAAAAAATCTCAAGAGGCCAGCATGAAACTAATAAGATTTACTAATAGGTTTTGCTTTCATAATTTGAAGGGAAACCAAAGAGTAGACACTGAATAGCTAGACTCTTAATTGGATATTGATCTAAACAAATATTCTCTTTCTACATGGCTGTTAAAATCAGTTACTGCCATTTGTTAGGACACATTATATTTATCCTTATTTCTGTAGAAGTGGTACTGTTATTCTAAGTTGCATAAAGATGCATTAGCAGTACACTTTTAATAGACCTATTAAATTCACTTGGCTTTTATTTACTCAGGATTTGAGTATAGGCTGAGTATTCCATACAGCTGTAGAAAGAAGAGTACTGAAAATAATGTCATTATCACCATTTATGCTACTATTTATTCTGCTAATTTGCATGAAACTATGGTTTATGGAGGACTTGTGGTTTATCCACTTTTCAATGTCTTACATGTGGTTTAATACAATACATCCTTCAGCTTCACTGAAGATTCTGCTTTCATTGGCATTTTGTGGTTTAGATTTTGCTTGCTTGCTTGTTTTTCACTGCTGTAGAATTATTCCAGAAGTTGTATATCACTCTTTTTCCAGACAGACTCCTTTCAAGTTAAAATGATATCACTCTTTTTCCAGACAGACTCCTTTCAAGTTAAAATGATATAGTCACACAGTCAGGGCTGTGCAAAACAGACAGAACACACAGAGGTCATACCAGTGACCTTTTATTATTTCTTTGCCAAGTTTCTTACCAATTAAAGAAAAAAAAAATCCCCAACCCCCAAAAAACTATTGAATTAAAGAAATTGCTTCCTAGAAAGATGAATGTAATGTAATGATAAATGCAAATCTTTATGGGTTTGGTTTTGGTTCTTTGCAATATAAATCAAGATGGCATCTTTCAAATCAAACCTACCTAATAATTTGGAATTTTGTGATTAATTCTTATTCTGACCTACTCACACCTGCTTTTATTTATCTATGAAGGTGTTTAGAACAAAGACATGATAGTTTGGAAGGTAAAATAGCATAGCAGTACAGTAGATGCAGTTATATCTCTTTTGAGCAGAATTCTACAGGATAGCCTTGTCCCTTCCTTGAGGTTACACCATTATAAGGCTCCTTTAGAAGTGTGTCACAGCCCCTAAACTATATTTCTATTAAATTTAAAAGTGATAGCTTGATTTTACTCAATAAGAAAATTTAATAAATCAATAGTGGTTGTATCAGTTCAGGGAAACTAAGAACTGGCTGAGCCTTGAGCTATGGAACAGTTGAGCCCAGATTAATTTGACAATAGCATATTAGGTTACTATGACTGCAAAAATTGCCTAATGAAGCAAAACTTATGTTTAAATTTGTAAATATTCCAAGTACTAATTCTGTTCTTCTCAAACACCCCTTTTTATTAAACTAGAAGCAACTTAATTATATTTGAATCTTTTACTTTGCCATGAAGTTTGTGAAATCTACCAGTGGGTTTGAAAGTGATTGAGGTTTAGGAAGAGTCACAAATGCCAGTGCCTGTACAGAATGAGTGACTGCATAAATCAGCTCTCAAAATCTAGTCTAATAAAAAAGGTACTAGAAACAATGCTCTGATGCTCCAGTATAATCCACAGCACTGTAAGAATAGAGTGAAGCAACCACTCTTCAATCCCTTGTTAATGCAAAAGGCAGAGGAAGTAAAAAATCCTCTGGGTTGTCTGAGAGAAAGAAAACTTTTAGAGCTCAGGTTGGGCAATGAGCTAACTATGCCAGGTGAATCCCCAGCAAATTTCTAGATAACCCTTTTGTGGCTGAATCTCCTAACAGGGAAGACAGAGGCTGCTAGTGTGCTGGCCAGCACCTAGATGTGGCTTTGGAATAGCAGAGATCTTCAGGCCAATTGTTTCTGTTCTTGATGTACTGACTGAGAAACATTTTTCAGAAGCACACAGACACACTGATGTCTATCAGCAACGTGAGCTGAGACAAGACCCTGTCCTGTCTCCATCTAGCTGTGTGGGAAGCTATAGCCAACAAGGATTGAAACTAGGAATGTGTTCCTATCTTCCACTGCAAGGCAAGCATTGTGTCTGACATAATTCCAGTTTATCAGTACACGAAGTATAGACAGACCCTTGCAGCAACATCAAAAGTCAGCATCAAAACAGTAGTCTTCTCTTCAAAAATCTTAGTTATTTTGTGTAATACTGGGGTTTTAGATCAAATATACTGAAGTATATGGGAGGAGGACAGAGCTGCATTCTGAGTTTGTTACAGCTGGGTTTTATTCTGCAATATATTATTCTGTTTGTGACTACAATGAAGAAATACCCTTGTCTCTGTTCCAGAAAGCCAGTTCTGTATTTTTTTGATTCTGATCCCAGACTTTTTATATGATCATTATATTAAGCTTAAAATAATGGAATTTTCACAGGCTGTGTAAAGACTTCAGAACTATTTATAAGTCTCATTTATTTGTCCTCTGAATAAACATTTCATTAAAAAACAGGAATGTGAAAATATTATCAGTGAGAGAAATTAGAGTCACAGTTCTGGAGAAGACCTGAAGAAATCACTTGGTCTGTCTCCCCATTCTGAGGCAGGTTTCATAGCCGTAACTACTATATCTCATGGACATCTAACTTGTTCTTAAAGACCTGGAACACTCCCCCATCTCCTCATTGTACTTTTTTTTACAGTATGGCTTTTTTTTCCTAGTATCATCCTATGTTTTTACACTTTGGTCCTATCCATTTTCTCTACAGAAAGTAGCTTTATCTTTGCTCTTGAGGAAGCTTTGTGTATTTTTTATTATGTCATCCCCCTTTGGTCTTCTTCAACCAATGACTGCAACTGGTGACTCTTTCTCTGTAAATCAGTAAAGCTCAGATGAATGTAGTCTGTTATGACCTCAGTTGTACATTTGTATGGTTGGTCGCTCTTGTCTGAGTAGTTTGTCCAGCACTTGACTCTATTTGTTGCTCCCAGGTTTATCAGATCTTAAGTTTTCTTGAATCAGCTTCTGTTAACTCTGTTGTCCAGTGTGTGGTGTTTCCCCAGTGGATTTAGCCTTCTAAATACACATATTTGAATTGCTGCATCAACCCGTGCACAATCTCCTTATAAGTTTAATATGAACTTGTACAAATATATTGCAGTGTGATATACTTAACCATGGAAGATGCTAATAAGCGCTCTTATTGAAGTACGGTTATTTGAATGGGGAGTCTAAATATATTTGTTTGATTCTCCTAAAATGTTTTTTGTTTGAACTAGTTTGTTTCCCCCAGCTTACAGCTGTTCAAATACTGTGATATATGTCAGTTGCCAGTAGTAGTAGCTTGCTTCTGGAGCAGCCTGGGGACACCGGTGCTCAGGGAATCCTGTCTCTGTTTTGTTTTCCCCAGGTAGGTGCTGGGCCAGGAGTGAAGGAGCTGACATGGGAGAACAGGTGGTCTAGTTTAGTGTTGCCAGAGGATTCCTCCCCCGCTGCAGTCCTTCTATAGCTAGTTATGAAAACTCCAGAGCTGATTTTACAAGATAGAGGAAAGACACAATTTCTGGACAGATGAGTAGCAGTAGTTAGGTAGATCATAATGCTGAGTGGAGGAGAAACAAGTCTGGCATTCAGGTCTTCACAAAAGGAAATAGCAAGTGGTCTTCTGGCTGTTCTTTGTGTACCAGGATGTTTTGAGCCTTTGCAGAAAACAGGCTTTGTTTTGTACATTACAATCACTCATTGTAATGTAGAATAAAGATTAAACAGGAGAAAGGGCATATAATAAAACACAAAATATGAACATAGCCAAGGCATTATATTAATATGCCAATTTAAATGCTTGTGAGAAAGAAACCATCTTTGCTTTCATAAATAAGACTTCCCTAGATCTTAAAAGGATAGAATTTGTGATACTGAAGAAAGGATCAGAACAAAAGTACTTTGGAGTTCTGGGTCCATCTGCTGGTAAAATTATTCTTTTGATTTTTTTATATGGCAAGCTACATGATATTAAAAAGCTGCAGACAACTTCATTACCCATGTAAACTGTCAGAATTATTAAATCCAGTGGAATTACATGAGTTCACAATAGCAGTTATTTTGATTGACTATATTTGAAGAGTTTTATTCTCCATTAACATATCCTGAACCAGCTTTGTTATGAGCCAGTTTTCAGAAGCTATGATCCTCCAGTATGAACTAGATCACTACCTCCACGCAGTGGCAATGTGCAGGTTCACAAGGAAAGGTTACAGTAGACAAAAAAGCAGCATTTCTCATATTTCCTGCTCTTTACAGTCTTGTTTTTGGCTATGTGCATGGCTTCAGAAGTGACTTCTTTGTATTACTTCCCAGAAAATACTTTTTTTTGGTCTTTTTCATATATAAGGTAGAAAAAGGCATTTGTGCTCTTTTTAGCCACTGTCAAGTTATGACTTTCTTTTTCTTTTTTGTGAAGACCAGTTTAAGTTGAATGACTAAACAAGAAATTGTGAGTGATTATCTCTTCTCAGCAATTTATTTTGAAATATGCAACAACTCAAACAAATAATGGAATACACAGGATACATGCATATCATATAATACATTTATCAGCTTAATTTGAACAGACAAAATAACATCATGTGTCTCCTTAGCCAAGTATATGATTAATGATTTAAGTTTGAGAAAAATACATGTATTTATATGCAGTAGAATTGTGAGACTTCCTCTGATGTGTTTTGGTTCAGAGAATATCAAGCCTACCTGATTTATCTTAAGGCACTTGAGAGAGAAGAGCTAGTAGAACAAACAGGCTGGAAGTTTAAAAAGTGGCATGGTCAGTTACATATGTAATTCTTTCAGATTCTACCTCTTTGCTGCTCTAGGTCATTATTTTATTGAACATTTCTGCCACAAATAAAGTGTTTTATGCAAAGACTATTGAATTGCATCCTCAGATCATGCTGCCCTTGCCCTGTGGCCACGGCATCACAGCTGACTTTTATGACTAATTCTTGGTTTCATATTGAAATTGTTAGAATAACTCAATATACAAAACCTTCAAGTCAAACCTCATTTCTAGTTAAAGGACAAATGAAAATTAGAAAGATTTTGTAACTTTGGAGAGGAATTAATTTTTAAAAGTCAACTTGAAGTGCTACATGGAGGAAAGCTGAAACAGGAGGTCTCATGTTTTGCAGCCTTGAATCAAGGTACCCAAGGGATTTCCATGCTTTTATTTAATAATGAAAAATGCTTCTCAAGTGAAGAGACTGTTTTCCAAGCACACATCAGTGTATGATGTCTTGATGATCATGACTGGATGACCAGAATTACTAAACTAAAACCCAAAGAAAAAAAAAAAAAACACAAACCCCAATCTGTCTCTCCACAGATATCCACTGCAGGGAGCTAAATGCTTTAAACAGATCAACTTACAATGAAATATGGCTCAGGAAAAAAAATGAGCCATGGATCACAAGTTTAGACTGTGCTCTTCTAAGGAAAGGAAATTCTTACGGAATTTAATGCATTTTTTGGTTCTTAACAACTTATGGAACCATGCCTAGGAATATACACAGCCAAATTGTGTTAAACCATATCTTCTACTACTCAGCAAGTTGTAGGATGCCATTTAATCTGGAGGACATGCAAGAAGGCTGTTTAACAGATTGTCTTGCATTTGATAGATTAGCCACCACAGACATTTAAAAACAGAAGTATACACAGAGTCTATCTGTTAAAATATCTATGCAAAACAAGGAAAACTATATAAAAAATAGCAGATTACATACATTTCCATGTATTACTTACAAGTTAAAGAATAGCTGTAAATTATATCCAGGGGAAATAGCTAATCTGTTGACAAATTAAATATATTCAGTAATTAAAATGGCTGTCTCATGAACTTTAGCAATAGAACTTGGGATGTATCAGGTGTAACCAGCCTGTGCAGATTCACTCTTGAATTGTTGTTATACTTCATTAGGTCTCTGCTGCTCTGGTATAAAACTACCTTCTGATGATGATTTAGTATAACGTTGCTCCTTAATTGAGCTGGGAGCCTTAAGTCATGAATGTCTTTGTTAAAGTATTTGGATACCTGAAGTTAGCTTTATGAGACTAGAGTTTCACAAGAGTGAAGATTCTAGCAAGAAAATATCTTTTATATAAATGAAAAATCAGTGTGATGGTTGAAATATGTCTGCATATATACCCTTGAGTCATTGTTCTTTTAAATCATCAAGGTGGTTTGAGCTGTGCTGTTGATTTTAGTTTTGATATACTCAGAAGTTGTTTGTTTGTTTGGCTTTTTTAATGAAGTATCTGAACCTGGTTGTTGTTTACTTCATGTTTAATTCAAACATAAATCCAATTTCTAAACCTTTAATCATTTACATGTTTCATTGGAAATCCTTCCTATAAGTCATTACTTTGGAAAATACCCTGGATACAGTGTGATGGGGTGGTTGTTTTTTTATCCTCCCTCCCCCTCTCTGATGTTTAGGCACTGACATTTCATATACAGCTGCTGTAGTCAATTTTCAAATGTATCTGAAATTGGGGAGGCTGAAAACCTTTTCTTCCCTGGCAGTGCCTTTCTGTCTAGAACCCTGTGCATTTTTGTAATCCGTACTTTGGAGTAAATATGATAATGTCTTAACCTTCTAAATTATGAGTAATGTGACATATAGTAGAGTGTGAGATAAATCTAAGTTTATAAATCAGTGGGAATTTACTGAATATAAATACCATTGAAATCTAGCAAATATTGTATGTTATCATGAAGGCAGGTTAGATTAGATTCTCAGGTGTGCTCCCTCAGCAGCCTTATCAATGCCAGAGGTTGTACGAAGAATAATAGTGGCCCAAGTTAGAAGTCTTACAACAGACACAACTGAATTCTCAAGTTTTTTACTTATCAGAGACCTTTTTTAAGAATTGAAAATACCAACAGTGATAAGCAAGTAAATATCTTTATGCTATTAACCGTATTTCTATCTCAATGAATTATTAATTGTTTGGTAATAAACTGGGGTACAAATAGCGAGGTTTTATTTTCAAATGGAAAAAATCACTGTAGTAGAAATAAAGATGACAGACAGTCTAATGACAGAATTTAGCATTTAGGAACATGTTTATTCTTTTAAACAAAGTGGACCGGTAATTTTAAACAGTAAATTCATCATTATGGAGAGGCACTGAATGAAGCATAACCGTCCCTAACTGACATCTTCTATAAAATGTATAAAGCAGGAACATTCCTTTATCTCTGTGGCATGGATCTGGTGTCATGAATCAATAAGTGTTAACGTATCCTACTTTAACAGAGAACTTGAATTCTACAAGCTTCTCCACAGGTGAGAACAGTGAAGTGGAAGGGACGTTGTACTCTACGTTCTGAGCTATCCAGTCTTGATTACACTGGAGATGCAGTGCTTTCTTTCTGTTAAGAAACGGCTGTATTTTACCCTTTTTAATGCAGCACTAAAACACATGCTGATCCTTTTCCAAAGAGTCAAATAAAGTTTTCTTTAGGAAAAAAAAATAAAATCTTTCCACGCTTTGTCATCGTGTTGCAGCCATATTATTTATTTTAGAAGGCTGGAACTACAGATTAACATTTCCAGTCTAAGTCACCTCTTCTTGTTCTTACTGGAATATGGGCCCAGTAGGATATTGTCATGCTTTACCATATACTGTAGTGAGTTCCTTACCAGTGAATAGTTTAATGTTATTTCAATAGAAAGGGATTTATTTGCTCCTGAGCCTGCATTTTTAGAGGGTGGGCTACATTCCGGGGAAGCATCACTTGCTTTATCCCTATGAACTCCCCTCAAGCTATTCAGGCTGTCCTTTAAGAGAGACACTGAGTTAAAGGGACTTTTGATCTGCTCAGTATGGTTTTCCTTATGTTTTTGAAATGTCCAAATTAATCTTGTGGGATAAGAAGAGGAAAAGCATTGTCAGCACCAGATAGGCCAATCACTTATGAAGGGCTGCTGCTTCTATTTTTATTTTACAGACTACAGTTCTCTTCAGTTCTTGAATAAAGAGCACATCATTAAAGAATAGTCTGCACAGATTGTTAGAGCAGGCTAACTTGAAAATATTATGGCTTCTGCTGTTCTGTCCGGAAAGAGACTGACCCCTGGCTGGCCTGTAGCTGCTAAAGGCATAATAGTGATTATTATTCAGTGAGAGGAATATATGTGTAAATAAAGCTTGGCTTGTTCTCAAGAAAGTGGAGAACTTGAATGTCCTTACAGAAAAATGAGTAGCTGAGCATACTGTTATACCAAACACTTTCAGAAGAAATAAGCAGCGGTCAAAATTATGTCTCCAGTACATATTACAATATGTCATTTAAAGTAGTTCAAACTGATCTGTGACCATTCTGTATTTTGAAGTGACTGCATGAACACCTGATAAGTTCTTGTGCCAAATGAAGTGAGCAGGCTTCATGTATTGTCAAAAAAATGTCACATTAGGCAAGTTTGGATATTTCTGGAAAGACTCCTTTTTTTCCTGTCATCTTTGGTGGATCCTGTCACAAGTGATTGGTGACTGCTCGATAATGATGTAAATTCAATATCACTACCACATACACACTATTTGTCTACAGAAGTTCTGCAAAACAAGCTTGTTTCTCTATCGCTCAGAATTCTCATTTCTTCAGTTATTTGGTGAGATTTGAATTACCTCTCATTCTGCATTTAAAATATATTTAACTTTGCTTTTCCACCTTCTTTTCCAAATTTTGTAGCTGGATAAATATAGATAAATCTAACTCTTTCCTGAGTTTTCTACATTGCAAGTATCTTCTAATTATCATACCAAGCAAGGCTGCATTGTCATGTGTCTGCCAAACCTGATGGAGGCCTTCTGTTGCATCCTCATCTATTGGAAGTGGCAAGTGGGCTGCCTTATGTGCAAAAAACTGATAATATCATGAAATACCATAGGAAGTGTCTTTTCTCTGAGATAGATATATTTGCTTTGTTTTTCTTCTTTCCATTCATTCTTATCTTAGGGTTATTTGAAAGAAACTAGTGACCTTTTTTATTTATTTTTCCTCCTCTGGGTGCTCAACTTCTCTTGAGCACAGTCAATTCAGATCATACATTCTATCTTGAACAGCAGTAAACACTTAAACGGACATTTTTTGCAATGTCCATCCTGGTTATCCGGAGACAATCTGTTATTTAGTATGGATTGTCATACAAGTTTTTAAGTAATTCCTTATTTTAGTTGTATACAAAACCCTTAAGGGGTTCTGACTGAAGTTCAGATTCTTATAGATCAGTGTTTTCTGTACCTTGGATCAGAGCATATAAATTATTTGTATTAATTTTAAAAGTTCTTATGTTGAAGTAGAGTTGGAAGCCTTCTATGATGATAAAAGTGTTTTGAAAGAGAAATTAAAAAGGCACACTTTTAAACCTCTCTTTTTTTTTTTCTGTAAATGACCAGTACTAATTCAGATAAAGAATGAAAGTATGGTCTGAACTGAACAATTCCTTAATATTTCCATGAAATTTTTCTGTGTTTACGATCACTATTATTCACAATAACTTTTTTATTTCATGTTTTCCATCGACTTGTTATTTTAGTAACTAATGATTATTTAAATTCTTCTAAAGCTATTTGAATGTTAAATGCATCTCTGAAACTTGCCCACATTTTACAGCAAGACTTTGTTGCGTATCCTGAATTCATACGCTTATTATAGCAGTATTAAACTGTGGCTGGGGATGACTCTTGATTGCCTCATTCGAGAAAAAAAAGGCAAGCTAAATATTCATGTCATTGATAGCTGCCTATGGGAAGTCTTGCCATATTAAATGTGCTCTTTGGTTTAATTCCTTCTACTGTAGCATTAAAATTCATGAAGATCTATGTAAACAGAAAGTTTCATTTCATCATTTGTTAAAAATAACATAATGCATTCAAACAGCTGAAAACCTAATATCACATTAAATGTTTTAATTCATATATGCATACATTTATGGATATGTTCCACAAGTCATTTTGTTTAGGATCTATATGCAAATAGTTTTGATTTTAATAAATACAGACATCAGTTGAATATGGAAATAATGCAAAATAAAATGCACAGTAAAGGCAAAGGAGTGGATAAATTCATTAATAAATCATGTTTGACAGTTTAATTAATGAACATTAATTACTTCTTTACATGAATTAAGCCTTCCATGCACTGTCTTTTGTACTACTTGAAAAAGTTTTACTGGTAGATCCCAATGCTAATTTCTTATGTCATTAATAAAAGATGCATAATACATTTTATTCTGAATCCTAACTGGTTTTATCCAGCACATAAGTTTGTCAAACATCTAATATGGTGTTGACAGAGTTCCTACAAATGACTCCTCCCAGTTGGCACTTGTTTTAGGAGCATACAAAAGAAAAGCATAGGAATTAAAATACAACAGGAATCTGAGGAGTTTTTTCTCTGTAGGGATTTGCTGCAAGTGTAGATCTTTTCTGTAGTTGCTACATGTGATGCTTGGTGCTTTTGTTCCTAAAGACCTGTCTGGATGGAGAACCTTAGCCAAGTCATGTTAATTTTATTGAGGTGTTAAGGTTAATGAACATCAATAAAACTTGCCTGGATACTCTCACTGAGGAAAAAGACTTCAGGAGAATTGAAATGCAAAGATTTAAGTCTATATGACTTTTGAGAGAAACATGTATTTGATTTTTGTTTCATGTGCTGTGATGTATTCTGCACTTTATGCTTCCAGGTGAATTGAAGAAACTTCCTGCTTTGACAGACCTCCCTGGTGCAGGGAGTAGTTCTGTTGAAGTGCATGATGCTGACTAGATGGAAATACTAGCAGGAGAAGAGAAAAGGGTCTGGTTTTCTCTCATGGCCAAGACACAGTATCATATTATCTTTAATAATTATCTACAGCAGTTAGTGCAGGAATAAATGGTCTCATCAACTGAGGAGGAGTTTTGTCTGACTTTCAGGGCAACAGTAGGTAGTGTTGAGTGCTTTTTTAAAAGCCCATTCCTAGTGAGTCATGGTTTGTCTTTTCAGAATGAGTAAACAGCTGTATTTATCTTCTGCCTCTGCTTCTAAATTAGTCTCTTCCCTGAAGTGCAAATCCAGTTGTAGAGCCAATTTCCTGTGAATCTGGACCAGATTTTTCATTTATAAATAAAAATAATGAGGTGTAACTGGTGTTTAAGGCTTCTCTAGGGAAACATTCCATAGGTCAGTATTGCATAAACATGTTATATGAATCCTTTCAGTTTCCCACGGCCCAGAATTCTACTACTATACTGATTTTAGGATAATTTTTGATGTTCTTTGATGTGTCAAGTTGAACCCTCTGTTCAGAATCTGTCTCTGGTATATGTATGCCTCCAAATGCAGAAGATCCTTCCTTTGAGGAGCCTTAATAGGCAGCTAATTTAACTATATTAGAAGGAAGTCAAGCATTCCAGATCCCTGACTCTCTTAACTGAGTCAGAGACTTCCACACCACAGAACAGTGACAAGTGCACTGCAGATTAGAGACACAACGTTATTGTTAACAGGACTGGTACGTTAAATCCACTGTGTGCAATTATTGTACTAATAAAATGCATTACTTGGAGTTTGAAATCCTTAATCTAGAAATTCAATTAATTTCCAGGGAATCCAATTTTGAAATACAAGAACTTTGCTCATCTTCTGTCACCTTGTAAAGCATCAGCATCTCACACTGTGGTAGAATGAATTTTGCATACAAACATGCCATGAAAATCTTGGCTTCATGTGTGTCTTTGTAATTTCTAAAGCAGGAGCATAGCCTTCCTTAAAGACAGGGTGCAAAACAGAAGTTCCAAACCCATGCGTTGCCTACAAGCACCCCAGCTTCCACCACATACCATTTATCTCAGAAAGTCTGTACTCTGTCCTCCATTCATTTTATGTACAGACTCTTTTCCTGAAATTTCACTTATCTAAATGCACTGTTTTCATTAGTGTTGTCTTATTTTGCACTAACAAATTTATTTTAATTTTCACATAATAACTCTTTTTTTTTTATTATTGTTTCAATCCATTGCTTATACCTGCACAAAACACATGAAACACAGTGTATTGTTCACTGAAAAGATACCCATAGAATTATAAATACTGCTGAACCAGGACCTAAAATAGAGCAGTTCAAGCTGACTGTATTTTAGATAATTGTATTACAATCAACTCTACTCTGTAATCATTTTACTAGGGATGAAAGTTCTAAATATATTAGAAAGCAAAATTCTTATTACAGCTAAAGAATTCTAATGGGTACAACCTGTGAGAAAATGTTATATTTGAATCAGAGAGGAAAGGCAGGCAGGCAAATTTATTTTAATATTTGAGAATTAAAATATTTTAGACATTTAAATAAGACAGTATTTTCTTAAATAACTTCTAAGCTTTTCTGTCTAACATATAAAAACCTTTGAGTACTAGTTTTAGTTTCAACATGAGAAGATGGAAGGATGGAAGAAAGCTCCTGAGTGCTTTATCAGCTGCCTGCTATTGTTGGAAAGGTAATCAATAAAAAATATTTTTCATAAAATAAATTCAATATTTCACCAGTAAGAATCAATTAAATTTTTATTCATGTCTGACCTTAATAACTCACGAACTCTGAAGGCACTTGTGATGTTATGAAACTTTCATACTTATGGAAGAAGTATAATAATCACCCTTTGCTGTTGAGATATTCTATAGAACACATATTAAGTCCATGAAAGGCATGAATTCTGTGATTTCACTCCTTGGCGAGTTTACTATGCCTAAAACCACAAGATACCTGGTTTCACTTTGCTTTTACCTCAGGATAAGGCAATGAGAGCATTAAATAAGTGAAGTAAAATTACAGAGTCCTTCTTTTGGTGAAGATTGTGGCTGCATGATAATATTTAGAGAGGATTAGTTAAGGACACTACTGGACACTTACCTTCTGCTCAGAAGAATAAAGTGATACCATGCTTACATTTATTCAGGAGATTTCTTGCCTGATTACTTTTAGTTTCAGAGTAGCCAACATTATATGCCACTCTGTCTCACAAGAACAAGAGTCTTCTGGGAATATCTGGGCATGTTCCCAGACAGTGATATATGCTTTATGATACTCATATAGTAACACTGTGCTCCTAAACAACATTTGGCATATATCAGAATGATATTCAGGATAAAGGTTATTTTGATCTTAGAGTGCAGGATACAATAAAGATCAGTGAATAGACATTATTAACTTTTTGTTTTCTAGTTGCTGTTGGTTGTATGTGTTTTTCTTTCAGTTCATACACAAGCCACCAGATCGTGTCCTGAAACTTCAAGAAGACAAGAGGACAAGGATCGTGGCAAATATGAAGGTATGAGTCATGAACTTACTAAATTTGTAGCACTGTTGAACTGGAAAGAATCTTAAAAACAATAGTTCAGTGTAGCTAAAATAAAGCTTAAATTATTAGTGACATATTTAACAAGAATGGGACAGAGGCTGGACAAACTGGAAAACAGAGCTGAATCCTGTTGCTAGGTTCGATGATGGCTTTAGGGCTGTAATGAAAGTTGTTGAAAGTCACAACAAAATATCAAGCTTTGATAGCAAGGGTGATATCTGTTTAGAATCCGAGAGGTCATTCATGTGCTGTCTTTCATATAAACCTTTCTGACTCATCTAGCTAACAAAACACATAACAAATATTCAGAAAGTAGAACTTCCAATCTAATTTGAAGTGGTTTATTTTTGCTTTCACCTACAGAAATGAGAAAGTCTACTATCTTTAGTTAAAGTAGAACTAAGCCTGTACAGAAGAGATTTTGCTTTACACATGAGTTTTACTGAACTGACAGAACACTTATTTAAGATCAACCTCTTCAAGATGAAACCCTAACCAATTCCCAATGCAGACATAGCCATACACTGTCTTGTGTCTAACAGCCTGAACAATGATAATCCGTACGAGCATTCCCCATACATATTCCTTGTTATATTCATTTTCACTTTGAACTATTACATTCTATTTTTCAAAAAAGGGTAACATGATTTCACTTCTCCTAGAAGCTGTCAATGCCTTATAGAAGACAGATTTGTAGGGTTGGCTACATTATTTAAATTTTATTTCTCCTAAAATGTGGAGGTGGAGTCCAGTAAGGTAGAGCTTAAATCAGATGTTTCAGAAATGTCCTCTAACAGCACTTTAAAACTCTTTTTTTAGAAACCTGACCAAAAAAAGTCGTGAAGACAAAAACTAAAAAACCTAAATATTTTCGTAAGTTTTGAACTATAAAACTAGGCTCAGAGTTTTCAGAAAATTTCAAATTCCATTTCAACAATAAAATGAGTTTCAAACGCTGCAATGCTTAGTATCAGTGGAAAAAAAAAATCACACGTGTACCTAGGACATGTTTTATACCTTTGCACGTCCTCATGGTCAGGTGAGCTCCATGTCCTGATGCTGCACTAGTTGACAAAAGCTGTTAATAGGAGCTGGGGTACATCGTACTTTAAAAATTGGTTTATTCCTTTGGTGACTAACTAGCAGAAAGAATCTTTAGGGCAGAAGTATGTTAAAGGCAGAATTATCTCTCTTAAACACCTAAAAAGAGTCTGTGGCTCCAGGGCTATATGCTTACTCCTTTCTCCTAATGACAATTTCATTCTTTACCTCATGAAAATACAACAAGCACTGGGAAATTATTTGTAAGATTGAAATAAGATTTATAGAGATCAGATTAACATAAAAGCTCAACTGGGTTGGGGTTTTTTTGAAAATGTCAATTCAGACCTGGCAACCCTTTTATGTTGTTCAAGACAAATTTTCATTTTGCCTCAAGACTTTGAATCTATCCTTGTCAAATATATTTTCATTGTTTAATTTCATATTGGTTTTGAAATTTTAATAATTTCTATCAAATAGAAATTCTGAGATATTTAAGCTTCCATTTGAAAATGCACTCTGAGTTTCTCCAGCTGTGATAATAGCTTTCTATATTTGAAGTAGGGCAATATATTGCTCATGTTTAAACCAGGACTGCAGGGAGCTATCTACAGGGCAACTGACTGAAATGACATTGCTAACCTGTGTACGACAGCACTGTCATTTTCTTTCCAGGGCATTACTTTCTTAATCTCACCAGTACAAGGTGTACTCTTTTTACTTACATAGTCCCAAGATACAAGAAGCCATCCAGTTAATGGTTTCATGTGCCTTTCTGTATTTAGGTTTTGTAAGGGCTTACAGCACCTTATAAAATTAATTACTATCAATATTCTTTTATAATAAATGCAGATTTATACCTTCACAGACTTTATAGGCAAAAGTCAAATGCAATTAGAGAAGGAGTATTTATTAACATACTACTCCTTTTTGTAACCAAGTAACTAAGAAGCTTAGACAAAGCTAGTTAGGATACAATGAAACACATATAAAATAGCAAAAGGATTTTCTGTGAATTAACTTCTACCTGAGCATCTGTGCCCAGTGTTCAGCTGTTTTCCAGCCTACCTTGTACAGGAAGACTTAGCAAGTGTAGTTACCAGTATTTATAAAGCACACACACCTTTTTATTTCAGTCATAGCTGAAATGCTGAATTCCAGTGGAATTTTGCATTTAAGTGGAGCATGTAACAGAGTGGAAAGAAGGGAGATACATCAAAAGAAGTTCTTTAAGAATGGGCATTATTAAAATATAAATAAAAATGTCTCATAAAAAAGTATTACAAGGTAAACTAAATATCAGGCCAATTCAGAGCTTTCTGAGGCTGCAGTGAGAACATTCCTTTTGCAACAGTCAAGGAACATAGCGTCAAAAATGGAACCTTTTTAAACTAATACATTTTTCCAGTGGTTTGATTCTGTCACCTTTTGTTTAGCTGGACATATTTATTATGCAAGCAGGTTTCTTTAGACTGTAAAAGTAGTGTGATAATGCTCAGAGGAGTCAATCTTCACTTGTGCTTTTACATACGCTTTTAGCAAGACATAGCTTAAATGCAGATCTCCTCTACAGTGTCACATCTGCACCTGCTGCAGTTCTAATGCAGAAATGTATGCTCTGCCATCTTAGCAGCCTGACCCTTTCCTGCTGCTATTTTTTTTAATTATTATTATTTTTAATTCCTTTTTAAAGAATAGAGTCATAGAAAATAGAGCCTATTATGAGCTCTAGAAGTCAACAGATCCTATTAGGATGTTAGAAGGGAGAGATAAACAGTATACAAAAGACAGAAATTCAAAAAAAATTATTGAAATTCAACAGCGTTTTGGAAGATCACACTCCAGTGCTGAAAAGGACTTTTCATTCTCAACACAGGGCAATGCCTTTGAAATCCAGGAGCTAAATGAAGCATAGACTGGGGACATCTACCATTCTCTTCACAGCTGCTACTGAATCATGGAGACTATTGCTAACACAATGGAAAAATAAAATAACTGCCCCATCTGTGCAATGTAGACTCTTTTGTCTGCTCATGGTTGATTAGTGAGAGTAAATGGACTTGTGGTAATGTTAGGGTACGGTTCTGGAATGTGGAATACCCAGATTTGAGTCCCTCCTCTGGCTGATTAAGGGAAAAGATTGTACTGTTATTTTAGCCTACTTCAGTATTTCAGCCTTATTTCAGTGCTCCTCCACAGCTGCACTGCTTTCAGTTACCCAGCTTTGTGTTTGCCCTCACCAAGCCAAGCAGCTTGGACCACTGAACTCACACCATGAGACTATAGTTACATCCACGCTTTAGCAGCCATGTGCCATGACTTGCTGGGAGGCTGATGTGCTTTTGAACTCCACTACGACCGATCCCTTTATTCTATGTATTTCAGCAAATTCATCTTGATGCCTTTCAACATGTGTTCTACCCCAAAAGAACCTTGAAGGTTCTGGTCTTTCAGCATTTTTACAGCACTCATTAAATTACCTATAGCTTTGATGCTGGAAAACAGAAGTCTGTATTTCATAAGTTCAGGCACCCTCAGCACTTTTAATGGAGGGTTTTTCTGCTTCTTTCAAAAATATTGAGAGGATGGGAGGGGAGAGAGGGAAAGCATATTAGTTTTTATAGTTATATAAAAAGCATATGTTGTTGTTGTTGACTGATTTCACTCACCTGAAGGTACCCATTTCATCATCCATTCCTATTTTGTACAGTTTGATTTCCATTAAAATATACGTATGTGTTTCATTTGGTGATGAATGAAAGAAAAGCCTGAAGCCTGAACTGCCATTTTCTTTTCAGTATTTACAGGGATTGGTAAGAGGAGACATCCTCCACATATTATGGAAGCCGACAGTACTGTAAGGGCTTTTTTGACTTAAGGTGGGAGCTAAGAGAAATCATGTGAAATCTTGAAGCCATGCCTGTGAATCACTGTAACTTACTGATCTTACAGTGCAAAATTTGTCTGAGTTGAGCCACAGGCAAGGGAAAGACTTGCCCTTGTTATTCTTCAATCAAAAGCTCTTTTTCCTTCTGTATCAGCCCCTGCCATTGCTGTTTCTAACAGACATTATATGTCCCCCTGTTAGGAACAATACTGTAGGACTTTGCTTCCTCAAATACAGGTTCCATCTAAATACTACTGCTGGGTTGCTGCTCTCCACTTCCAAACCTCAGTCTAAAATTATAGTTTCAAATCTGTTCCTTTAAAGCAACATGGTGTATAACTTGCTTTGGGAGACTGGATAAAAGACCAACCTATATATATATATAAACATTAGAACAGCATAATTTGCTTGAAGTCCAGTTGAAAGAGTTGATTGCAATTGTTTAAGTTTTCAGTTAAAGCTCTGTTGAAGTCACGTTTAGTGTTATAAAAATCAAGCATCTAGCTAATGAAAAAGTAATAGAACAAATTAGAATGGAAATGAATTTAATTTTTTTTTGTTGAAAAAACTTCCCAAGCTAAAAGCACAGTGTCTCTAGGGCAAATTGGGTTAAGACAAATCTTTTGCAGTTGACTATTAATCATTTGGAACTTGTTCTTTGAGTGAGTTTAAGAAGAAGAATCAAGAATAATTTTCTCTGGATTATGTGATTAAAGAGATCAAAGAGTTCATTATTGCTTTAAATAAATGCTAGCAAGCTCTATTATCCTTCATGCAAAGAGATCAGGTCTCCAGTTATCTCCCACCATTTCAAGACTTACCAAAAAGTGCCCTGTGCACTTTAATGAGTTACATATCAAAGTCTTTTTTCCTCTATGAGGCCAAAAAAAGGGCAAAGGAGTGCACTTAGCTCTCAGCTGTGCCAATGATGACTTAGCTGATTAACCCCACTAATTTCACTCTATCTAGGGACAGTTTTGAAACTATGAGGACATGGAACCTCTTGACACTTGAGATTGTTCTCAAGTGATTGATTGCTGTTCTTGTTAGATGCTGAGAATGGAATGGGCCCTCTTGGGTGACTGTGACTTTAGAGGGTCCTCTAAAGTGAGCTGTATGAGAACCCACCTCAGCTTTGGGAATCACTCCAGGAATGTGCTTTTTTCTCCTTTCAGTAGTAATCTACAGAAATGGGGATTTTCCCTTTGCAAATTTATTTATAACTGCCAAGTTGTTGATTTTACTAATCTTGCAGATGGACTTCTCAGAATTATGTTCTCTGTGGTAATTTATCTTAGATCACAAAGGGTTATTCCAAGCTGTTGCAAGTTAAAGAAATGAAAATCATGCAAAGCTTCTCTTTTCACTCCTTTCTCTATCTATCTATCTATCTATCTATCTATTTAACACTACAATAAAAGCAAAAAGAAATTGATCTTAGTCATGTTCCCCCACTTTATACAGTAGGTGAGGAGATATTTCTAAGGCTGACTTACATTTAGAGAATGCAGAATTGTGAATTAATGCCTCTTACACTGCTTCTTTTCTAAGGAGTTTATGTGACATTTCTTCAGTTTTCTTTCTGAGTCCTTCTGATAATATTTATGTGAATCTGGGAGCCATTATTTTGAACATATGCAGAAAAATGGTGAGTTGATGAGATGTTTTTAACAAATAAGCCTGACTATTCCTAATTCCATGTTATTTATCGCTTTGGCTGCCACAATCTGATCTCTGCATTGCTAAAACAGTCAGATAAGATAATCAGCAGAGAAAGGTAGCCATCTCCAAAACCTGAGTCCAAGATCAAATCTGTCGTTTTATAGAAGTATATGGCAGATATGAAATAAATATTATTCTAGTCTCTTATAAAAATTTTTTTTTAAAAAGTGGAATGTGAATAGAATGAAAAATATTTCTTAAATGCAGCTGTAGAGTTACACTTTAAAAGCATTTGAATAGTTCTGAAGTCTAAGGACCAGATTTTAAAAGTATCTATGAACTCCTTTCTTATTAAAGCACTTAATGATGCAATAACATATCTCTGTCTGAAAGGAAGAAAGGGTCAATATAGAAACCAGGGCATGAAATTCAGTGTCTTTCAATGGGTCCTACTTTTGGTCAGTGCTCCACCTACTATTTATATCTGAACCTATGATATTTATTTAGAGACTAACAGAAAAACCCACCAGCATCCTGTTTGGTTTGAGTCTTTGGCTGACCTAAATAGCTTGATAAAAGTATTTATGGTTTCGTTTGTTGTTTGTTTGGTTTTGGGTTTTTTTTTTATTTATTAAAAAAAAAAGTCTTAGATGAGCATACATGTTCTGCAATAATACAAAATGGGAAGCAAACTCACTAAATTCTTAACAAGAAAAAAATATCTCACCAAGGTTACTGTAATTTTACGTGGACTAGAACCTAAAAAATTTACATTTTCTTCTAACCTGAAGACTTACTTGTAGCTATCACATTTTTCTTTGTCAAAAGACAAGTGTCACTGAAAGCAGAATGCTTATCTTTTAAACTGTTAATTTGTCTTTGTTTTTTATTATTTCCCTTAAAAAAGTTAACAAATTCAGAAAGAGCCATAAATGAGCATAAAATAGATTTTTTTTTCAGTCTTTTTACTTTTTTTATCACATCTGTATAAATTGTTTAACCCATGCTATCAGTTATTGCATCTGTATTTACTGACACTGTGTAGGACCAGCATAATGAAAAGATTGATTTTACTGTGCCTTCCAATTTCGAAGATGGTACTTAGAGAATTAGTAGGAATTTGTTGACATTTTTGACATCTAAATTTATATTACTAAAATCAAACTCCACCCCCTCACCGCCCCAATTTTTAATTGTATGTTTAGCCTGTGTGTTTAATTTCGCTGTTTTATCATCTTGTACTTGTGGTCTGGTTTTTTTAGTCTCAATTTCATGTAGTAAACTACATTTAGAGTATTAGCCTAGTTCTCAATTATACCATCGGTTCACTTTGATTCCTCAAGAATTTCTGGAACTGACTTTTTCTCCTCTCTGCTTCTCTATGACCAGCTACACTATACCCTCATCTGCCTTGTCTGAGGCATTACTACTGGCAGCTGTAGGCTTTAATGATTGCCCTTAAATTTTAAGAGCCTCCCAGGGCAATTTGCTAACATAGCTGAAATGATTTTCCTCGGCAAAACAAAGTACTTGTTTCAATAGGGTGATCATGTCACTTAAAAAAAAATGGGTCGAATTGTCTTGTTCAGAACTGCTGGGGCTTCAGTTCTTACAGGCACAGTCTCAGTAACACATGGCTTTGATTAGACCTGGACAAAATGTTGATAAGGTGATTAGCCACTCTGTACACTTATGTGTCCAGACAGAAGTTGGAAGTTTCTTTTGTTAAATGAGGAATGTAAAAGATTCAGATAAAGGGACCTTTCTGGGACTCAAAATCTGAAGTACCATGGCCCTTTCTGCAATAAAGAGAACATTTTCTTACAAAACTGTCATGTCCATTATATAAAGAAGAGTCAGTGTCCTGGGTTATGGAGATATTCAGATAAATGACCTGTCAACTTTGCAATACAACGTAACCCAAATAAAACATACAAGCACTGAGAGTATAATCCATTGTGGATTATATGCTGCAAACAATAGAAATATAAATACTTGTATTCACAGACTGAGGAAAGGAAGCTTAGAAAGATTTTGGCCCAAGAACATGCTTAGTCTCTTGAGAAAATTACCCTTTTATGAGTGTCTACAGCAACATTAAAGCTCTAGAGTCCAAGATTCCTTTTCCTGTTTTAGATTGTGCTGCCTGCCCAAATTATTTTCTTCTCCTGTTAAAACAGTTACTATTTCAACTGTACCACAAACTGTTGCTTTCTTTTTACACTAGTCACTATATCTCTTAAGGAGTCATTATACATACATATTAATTAAGTTTGCTTCTGAGTGCATCTTGCTCTTTTTAGGCACCTAGCAGTTCTGAAAAATGAACCAATCCCTTGCTTTATTCGAAGGAATAAGGAGCCAAATAGCATGTGCATCTTACATCATATACATTTAAACAACTGTATCATAAATACAGTTAGCTTTTTCAGAATATATTTAATCCTGTTTGTACACAATCCAATGACTTCACAAAAATCACTTTTAATTCCATTAAGGTTAATATTTTGGAAAAAAACCTTCTGAAATATGAGAGAATTTTGCTGGTTTCTCAAAAGGAATTTCTCTTTTTGTAATTTTTAGCAATAACTGACATGTCTTTCCAGTCACTCAGGATTCTCATGACAAATATTCAATGACTGTTTTCCTCAAATATGCATAAATTTGAAACTTTCCAGATTTTCCCTATGGCAGATAACGTAATATTAAAACTATTGCAAAGTTTATGTGTCTCTAACCTATCAAGGTTGTTGGATATTTCCAGAAAGCAAATGTGTGCCCCCAGTGTCATGTGGCACAAAAAATTGTACTGTTCTTAAGATAACTGTACAAATATATATATAAATAAACCTTTGGTTGCAGAGATAGTTTTAGTTAAGAAAGAGACACTAAATCAAATTGTGCATGGTAGTAGGAAGCAGGATTTTCTTAAATTCCCATATATTTGGTTGAATATTGTGAAGGTTACCAAAATTTAGACAACTGTGAGTCACTTTCCCATCAAGACAGGTGATTTGGGTTCCACCTAAACTGGCATCTTTAGAGATTTGGCCAACATTTTGCATACTCTGAAGTATTTGATCTAAACAGAAAGGACTTTTTTAAAAAATAAATAAAACTCATACAGTACAATGCAAGTGGTTTTTTTCCTGCAGTTTGGTTGAGGTAGCTGCCTCTATACCTTAATCAGCTTTTCTGTCCTACAATGGTGACCTTGAGTATTTTGGGGATTATGGTGATCATTGTTGGAGGAGCTACAGGCTGTTAAAAGAGGCCCATTTTCAAAAAATTCAAAGGGAAGACCAGGATGAAATGGTGATTTACACTGCTAGGATTATACAGGCAGTGAAAATCTATCTTTTGTTGATTGAAATGTTACTGTCTGATCCCTCCCTCACATCTCAGGGTAGCCTCAGCATGTTATATAGACGTGTCTCAAAGTGCTGTTCTGACCAAGAGCTAAAAAGAAAGAAAAACCAAAGCCTAAGTAAACGATGCCAAACATTCCTTGCCTACAAGATGTGTAGAACCTGTATAGCCTAATAGTCTTCTATTTTGACTAAATTTGCCCTTTTTTTTTCCCCCACAGGATTTATGGCACAAAATCTCCCCTTTTATACAGTGTAAATTCAGCTCAAATCGAACTGTTAGTTATTTCTGAATAGGTTATGCAGAGGATGCTAAATGTGAAAAACAAAGGCAAAGGTAAGAGGATGTTGTAAGATGTGAATAAAAGAGCCTGTCACAGTGTATGCAATTAGAACTTCAAATTGGAATCTGCTTTACTTGTAGAAAGATCAACCAAGAAGCTGTGGTAGGGTTGTTACAGAAGGGATTTTCTATGGTGCAGTTAGAACTGCAGTTAGCTGCTCAGCCAGTTTTCTAGGACAGTGTTAGAAACTAGTACAGTTTCGAGTGAAACAAAGAGGACATGGTGTAAATACATCCTAAGATTATGTATTTTATGCAAGCATGGTTGCATATTTTAATTGCGCTATGATCATTAAACTTATCTGCTTAGTATAATTTTATTTTTTAATTAAATCCAAATTCTTGGTATTAGACAAGAATTCTGATGTCACATTTACAGTTCATTAGATTCATAATTAAAATGTGCAACTAGACTAGAAAATCAGAGACTTTAATTTGAAAGAGCTTTTTATTTCATTCCTTCTGTAACAGGCTAGGCTAGGCTTCTACAAGTGAATTGTACACGTAACAACTGCAAAAGCTCACTGCAACAGGAGGATTTCACTCTATTACTGACATGTTCATGGATATAAGGCTAATGCATAATGCATTTTAAAAATGCCTATAGCATGATTGTTACGGATGTGCCTCCACCTCAGTCTCACAGATTTTTGAAGCAACACTGCAATGCAGAAAGAATAAAACAGTGAGGTACCAATGTTATATCAAAACTGCAGAAGTGTAAGTAGGATCTTGTCTTTTTTTCTGACTACTTGTACTAATTCAGGCAATGAAACAGGACAGACCCCCATGCTAACTTGTCCACATTTGGTGACTGTTTATCCTAAACCAAAGTACATATGCCACCCTAGTACTTCTACTCTAAAAGTGAAAAAAAACCCCACAAATAGGTGTCTGGGAAGGATGCTGCGAATTGCATATACTGCATAAGAGAAACATTATCTCTAGAAAAGCTGTGTGTGAGGAACATTCAATACACTAAATCTCTAGACTGGATTTTTAGTATCTTAGCAGAGACAGGATTGATAAGGAACAGTGAGAACATGTTTATCTTGGGACTCCTTTGGTTCCCTTTTGTGACCCCTGAAGGACTGCAGTCCTGACCACTAAGAATCATATTATGGATGTTCATCAGTAACTAGATAACTGACAAAAGTCAGAAAAATGTTTCTGTTTGGGGTATGTTCTTCACAGCAGGAAGGGGTTATATTATACTTATTGCAATTATATGTTAAAGGAGTCTTGTGTTTTGCCTTTGAAAGAATCTTTCCAAAGAAATGAACCTTTTCAAAGAACCTTTTCCAAAAAAAAAACCTTGAAAAGAGTTCAGTTTCTAAATGGATTATGTTTCCTTTCTCACCCTGAATTGCTGCTCACTGAAGTCCATAAAATAGGTGTTTATGATTCTGTGATTCTGTGAAATAATAATATCCGGAGTAAATTTGGAAAACTTGCTTCTCACATAGCAAACTTTCAAGCCCAACAATGATGATTTGACATTCTAAAATGTGAAGCTACTCCTGGCTCTGTGTGCATATGATCTAGAGAGTTTGGTGCTGTTTGATGCATTGGTTTGCTTTCCTGCTATTGTTGATCCCCAAAATGCCATTTAAATGAATCTGCAATTAGTCAGGAGCAAAGGCATAAGGGAGGGCTACAAACAGCAGTAAAATTTAATACTTCAGAAATTTTTAGTAGAGCAAAAAATATTCAAAGGTAAAAAAAGAAGAATTGTCTTTCATCTAAAATGATGGAAGAGATGGAGATAACCTGCTCTTTCAGAACATGATGATGGAGGAGAGAAAGATGACTTCTGCAGAGAAAAATGATGAAGTTGTTTTCCATCTCCATGCCACTTACTGCAGCTGTCAAACAGGTAGGGGAAGTACTGCCATGAAGGCAGAAGAGGAAGTCCTTCCTCCTAGGATTCACAAGAGAAAAAAACCTGCAATTACTGTTATGTCAAAACAAGTTTTATTTAGATTGGTTTGTCTTTACAGTACATTTGTGCTGCAGGCACAGATTAGATATTTGATATGTGATTCTAAACCTATTTATTTACTTATGGCTTCATAGCCTCTCCTTGCCAATAAGCTTATATTAATTACATGTGTATTATGTGTATATACTTACATGACTGCATATGTGATTCCAAGTAGCTGATGAAAATATGATCAGATCAGTTTTCTGTTACTTAATACAATCTCTCCATATAGGTACTGTGATTAATACAATGTTTATATACTATCAAGCTGTGAAAAACTACCCCACTTCTCCTATGAAGACAAAAAGAGATGGGATTGTTCAGCCTGGAAGAGAGAAGGCTCCAGTAACACCTTACTGCAGCCTTTCAGTATTTGAAGGGGCCTTGCAAGAAATCTGGGGAAGGACCTTTTACAAGGGCTTATGGTGATGGACGGGGGGTAATGGGTTCACACTGAAAGAGGGTACATATAGACTAGAAATTAGGAAGAAGTTCTTCACTCTGAGGATGGTGAGACACTGGAACAGGTTTCCCTGGGAAGTTGTGGAGACTCCATCCCTAGATGTGTTCAAGGACAGGTTGAACAGGGCTTTGAGCAACCTGGTCTAGTGGGATGTGTCCCTACCAATGGCAGGGGGGTTGGAACAAGATGATCTTTAAAGGTCCTTTTCAACCCAAACTGCTCTATGATTCTGTCATTATCTCCTGACATGTTGAGGATTTCAACATGCAACATTTTCATTGATGCTTATGAAATACTGTCACTAATAACATCCCCTTTACTGAACTTTCATACCTTCTCTACACTCATTGGGAATATAGGACTAATTAATTAGTTAATGTATATATGGTTATTATTTTCAGATAAGTTTCTATACACTTGAATTAAAACTTAAGTAGTTTTTAATATAAGGGATGTATATTGAAAAGAGGATATTTTAGGAATGAGAGCATTCTGTTGCCACTTAAGATTTGATTTCCACCTTTCAAATACAACTAATATCTACTAGTTTTGTTAAGTTCTGTTTCATTCTTTTATTAATAGAATTTGTAAAGCCTTGTAGATTTGATATCATGAAATTATTATCTTTAAAGCTTTTACTAGAGTAAAGGAATGAAAACGAACCCCATTAAAACAAAGTTCTTGTGTGTAGTTTCAATGGTGTAACTTTGTACTTAACACCATTAGGAAAAAAAAACCCTCCAGCCTGTCTTTTTTCCCCTAAAATGTGCTAAACACATGTTTAGCATGAACATCTTTTAAATCTTTTTATCTCTTAGTTTCAGCTATAAGTTATCAATTCCTTGGAGACTCAAAGTTAAACTTTGTAATACTTTTTTTTTTTTGAGAGGTGATGATGGGGAGAAAATGAAATGCTGACACAGAAACAAAACAAGTGCCACACCAAATGTGTAAACTGTATCACCAGCCTGCTTAATATGGACAGAAAGCCTTCTCACATTTCAGCTTCATTTATGTACTGGGAAATCAGAATATTGTTAGTATGATCAAGAGGTTGTATTTCTTCCTTCATAAGTGCCTCTGCTTCAAAGATGAGGCAATTAGTTGCTAGTCATCTGGTTTTCACTCATTACAGATTTCTTTTCCCCTCTTTTTCCTTTTCATTTATACTCGTGACATCTCCTTTCTGTCTGTACTTATGACATATTTGAACATGTAACTGGTTAGAACTGTCTGTAGAAATGTAATTGTTTGTTTTGATTGGTTGTGGATTTTTTCAGTTTCAACTTGGAGCAAAAAAACAGAAATTCAGCTATGAAATGTATATGTGACAAACCCACTTCTAGTTTCAGTCTGCTTCAGTCTAGCTTTGGAACTATTTGAGTCACTTTTTGTACCCTCTATCACCAATATTTGAAGTCCTAGTGATTGTTTCACTACAGGCTCTGCTACTGAAATACAACACACACCTGAAACTCGATGCACTTCTTAAATGAATTGCCATATTTTTTAAATATGATGGAAAATTAACCATAAAAAGATTAATATTTTTTCTGGTCTTGGATTTGAATATATGTTCAATAAAACAGGAAAACCAAGAAAGTCCCGTGAAATGAACGCTGCCCAGAAAATATTCTAAAACAGAATGATTTGAAAGAAGAAATTTCATTTCAATAGTTAATACCTGGACTGTTACAGACTAAAAAAATTAACTCCATCAGTTGTATGGTATAGATGCTTTGTATAGTAAACATCAGGCACCTGAACTTCTGTTACTAATGACAATTTTCAACTTAATAGATGCAGTGTTCGTGTCCTGTCTGTCTCAATTACATCTTTGAAAGACACTTTTAAGAAAGACTCTTGTAGTTCTGGGAAGCACTAAGAAAGTTCTCTTCCAAATACTGTTTCTAAAATCCAGTGAGTAAATATCTGTGGCAGCTGTTGTCTTTTACAATTTCACCTGCTCCTAGTCAGAAAGTTGAATTTGATTATTTTTCTTAATGTTTTGATATACACCCTTCTCTCTAGTCCTTAATAGTAATCTAGCAGCTTTGAGAAAATTATTTTCAGCAAAAGACAAAAGCCAGCTTACAGAAATCTATCCTAAGACACAGAAAATGCAACTGACTCTATAAATAGAAAATTAAGTTTTGCTTTTGATGTGGGAAGCAGTGGAACAATTTCCAGTATTAAGGCATTTTTTATTTCTATGAGACAGTTTCTGTTCCTCAAATTAATGTAATAAAAATATCAGTAACAAGACTTTAATTAGGGAAGGATTAACTCTCTAAATATTGATTGACATTTATAATGGAAGTAATATTTGGACTATAAGTTGGAACACAAATACTTGTATAGGGAAAAGTGTGTGTTACCATTGCTATTTTCAGTTTAAACATAATGATCCTGCTCTGTAACACTCTGCCTGACATTTCCCTTTTTTCACTGTGAACTCATAAATATTTAGTTTACTTTCTATATTACCTGAGAATCTAAATTATATTCAGTAGAGTCACAAGCTTTACCTATGTATCAACTAATACAAGATAAGTTACATTGGAAAATATTAGTATATTTGGTATGATTGTAATAACAAATTTAAGTTTAGAGTAAGACTTTAGTGTTACTTACTGTCCATATCTAATAGGAATAAATCCAGTGAGGCCAGTAGAGATAATTCAGAACATCTCAGAGAGTCTGGCTATTATTTGATTTGCTCTGTTAGCACATCCTATCATGACACTGGATGGAAAGCCACTCAGTGCCTGAGGACATGCCCAGAGCCTACAGGCTCTCACGTATGAGTATGTTTCAATGACACTTGCCACACTGATTGCAGTCAGAGCTCTTGACTCGAGAGTAGAGTGAAAATAACCCCACTCTGCCTTAGACCTTCTGCCCACATGTTGCTTTCAAATATAGTCTGTGCAAAATCCAGCTTCAGCTTTTCAAGAATGCCAGTTTTGGTTATTAGGAGACACATTTTATAAAATATCGCAATATCTAGGGCAAAATCAAAACTGTGACATGTCTGAGTACAGGAATTGCCCATGCCCAGTTCTTATTTACTGGATCAAGCCATGAAAGAAACATGAACTAGAAGAACAAGCTATGCATTTCTTGTAGAGTGTGGATGGAGCATATAAAGGAGGGTTACTATTTAACAAAGATGTGATTTTTGATAAAATACAAGGTGACATACCAAATTTTGATTTAATGAAATCATCAGCATTTACAGCTTAAAGCTGTTTTATCTCTAAAAGAAAAAAAAAAGGCAAAAGATTTTCCATCATGTATGTAAAATTATCATGAAGATGTTATAATTGTAACTCATGACTGTAAAAACTTACATTGTTGAGAACAGTATTTTGAACTTAATTGATGTTTAAGTAACTTTTCACTTTTTTGAGTACTGTTGTTTTTAAATCACTAGCCTAGCATTAAAGACAGAAAATATTTACAGTGTGATTACAAGCTGTTTAATTTTCTTAGATACACAGTGGATTAATAGTTTACTAAAATAGGTTTAGAATGCATTTCCCCCCTTTAGCTCAGATTGTTCTGATCTTTTCTGGTTTTGTCACAGTAATAGATAAAGCCATCTGTTATATGAAAATGATACCATGCACAAAGTATTCCTTTGATAAGGATGGTGATAATTAAGTTTTCTCATTTATCTGGCAGGATTTTTGAAGAGGTGTAACAAAAATTCTACAGAGCTTTCTCTGGTTAATCAGTGTCTTTCTCACTAGCGAAATAGTAATATTTCCTTTATTGTCTTTGTGACATTTTCTTTTATTTCTTCAATGACTATGGAGAAATGTGGAGTAACTTCAGAAACTTATAGTAGTTTATTCTGAAATTGCTGCAGTTCTTTAAAAATAAGTAAACTTGGTTTTCTTTTAAAATATACACCTATTTAAAAGTGTGTTTTAAATTATAGCACCCTATATTAATGTCTAGATCTTTGGTGTCAAGCCATATTAGCTATAGTTACAAGGAACAAGCAAACTGTTGCTTGTTTAAGAATATAGTGATAGATGGCAGGGAAAAGAACAAAGACAGCAAGTAGAAGAATGCAGAAGGAGGAATAATTGAGAACAGGCTACTTCCTTTTTTATGGTTCTCTTTCCTGCATTTTGCTGTTATTGACCTGTGGGGAAACCTTAAAGTAGGAACAAAGTGTTCTGAGTGACCCCATTATTACAGTTTCAGGAGTTACTGTTTCTCAGTTAAGACTCAGTAATGGACTCTGTGATTCTCTAAGTTTATTTCAAGTGCAGAATTAAATACATTAGCTCAAACCATTATAGTTACTCCATAATTAATATTAATTATTTTAGGAGAATCTCACCGTAAGAGATAATGAATATGAAATGACTATGCACAAATAGTGTATACTGGAAGCACTGGATACTCTGTTTTGCATTCCTGCAGTAGTAGTTATTTCTACGTGAAGTTCTTCAAAACTTGCTTGACAGAAATAGCTTTGTAAAGCACAAGAGTGGGATTGCAGAAAGGCCTGATAGCAATGTGAAGAGAGATCCAATGAAAAAATGCAAGCTCTCTCTTCCATCGAAGTTCCTTCTTTCCATGCAGAACTTCCTATGACTGGAGCTTACAAGTCTGAAAAACTATATTTTGTCACTGATTTTCTAAAGTGGATTACCCTTATTCCTACTAACAATCTTATGAATTATTGCAACTGTACTCATGTCTAATGCAATTAATTATACCAGGATTATGTTTTTAAGTTTAAATGTATTTTCCTCTTCTTGAAACTGAAATTGACTCACGGTAACCTGGATGATTAAAAATTTTCCTTTCAATGGGTTTTAAACACTGAATTATAGTTAATGTTTCTCTTTTTAAGAGCAGAAAATTTTCTTACTAAGTATAAATATAGTTTGGTATACAATATTATACAGTTTCAGCTGGACTTTTTTTTTAGTGTAAACTAATTACAGTACTAACCATGCACTGACGAAGTGCTACAAATAATCTTAACTGCAGTATTGGTTGAGGCTACTCCCAAGAGTAAAGACTGGATCATAGAATCATAGCAATTTCCACCCAGTGGAAGGGACCACTAGAGGTCATCCAGTCCAACCCCCCTGCTGAGAGCAGGGTTGTCTTCAACTAGAGCAGATATGATTTCCATAGCAAAGAAGTAAATTCATTTATCTTCTAGAATGATAGACTTGAAAAGACTGCGCTTTTGCTTCTGTGGTATATTTTTGGAATATGATTTGTAATTATAATGCTGAATAAAAAAGTCTTTTATATTCATTATTGATAAAACAATGACTATCCAAATTAAAGTAAAAATGAGTACTGCTTGAGTAAGATGGACACCTTGAGAAATGGCAAGGCTGTTGTTAGATTCTTCAGGAGAAAATTTCACTTTGTTTTATTTAAAAGGGATTGATTACCAGTAATGTTTACATTAGACAAATAGTTTACGAGCCCAGCTGAGTTGTTTAAGGCTTGTGTGTAAGCAAAAGCAATACCCTAATTATTGTCAAATCACTGCAATTGCCTGGTGACATTTTTGCTATTGTATTCTCCTCAGGCATGACCTCGCATTCTGCAAGGTCTCTCCAAATGTTGACTGAACTGGTCATTTATTGATCATACCTTCACATTAATGCAGTGTAACATTTTACATGCAATTGAGATGCTTATTAATTCAGAGGAGAGGTGGCAGAGTGTTTCCCATAGGAATCTACTGAAACATAAATTAAGCAACCAAAAGCAAGGATATTGGGGGGGAAACAAAACAAAACACAAACAAACAAACAAAAACAGAGAGGAAATAATTAAAATGAAAAAAAACAGTTATTGAACTTTACATTTAGAGAAAGCATATAGTTTCTCTGGAACACAATTGGTTCTTTACCTGAATCAGTATTTAAAGAAACTTCTGAATGTTGTATACAGTAATTTCACGTTATTCCAAATGATCATAATAAAAAAGTAAAACACATGCACAATTCGGTGAAATACTCATATACTGTGAAGATAAAAGATCTACTGAACTGCTTTTCTCTGAGTGTTAACAGACTGTGACTTTGTAGACTTTCTTGTGTTTAATATGCTGAAAATTTACCCCACATACAAACTGTTTTCAAGGCAACAATGTTATCAAAGCGAAAAAGTTTAGTATGCAGTGCACACAGTCTTTGATAAATTACCTTCTGGTTTATTTGGAAAATATTCTTGAATATTGCTCAAATAAAATTATTTTAGTATCTTTTTTACAAACATCTGGTTTAATTAAACTCTAGGGATATAGGAACCCAAATTCTAATTTACTACGTCATTAAGTAGAAAGGAATGTAAAATCTTATATATCTAGCATATTTTGTTTTTGTGAAATAAATTATCTATTACTTCTCCAGACAGATTCTCAAATATCAGCTCACAAATACAAGGCATAATTATATGTACTTTCAAAAGAAGATGTCATAAACCAGAGTTCTTTACTCTGTTGTTTCCATAGTTAGTGATTTATTCAAAGGTCTCAGCAGTTCACTAGGAGCAAATTATAAAGGATGCAACATGGAAAGGATGTGGGTTTCCAAACTGAGAAAAACCTGTACATGGAGCTGCGCCATGTTGCTAACAGGTAAAATAAACACATTTTTTTCATATTTTTTTTTGGTGGGATTTGAAGGTAGTAATTTATATTTAGATTAATCCACTTATATCTAGAAGAATAATCCATACTTAGCTTTTCTTCCTGTTGGTTGGTGTTTGGTTTTGTTTGTTTTAAATTCCTATAAGTGTTCAGGTTTTCATTAAAATTTTAATCACATAGAAAAATTGATTTAAAATAAATAAATTCAGGAATTCCTACGGAGGAAAACAGATGGACTTAATGTTTCAATGTGCACCAAAAAAATACTAATAGAAATTCAGCTCTACACATGCCAGCTATTAAGGATATTCAGTTGACTTTAATTATTTTTTCTTAAAATTAATCAGCCTGAAAATATATTAAGTGTGAAATCAAAAGCAAAACTGCATATGTTCATAAAGTTTTACAAATTAAATCCAGAGTTTTACATTATTTATATGCTGATTATTGAATTAATCTCTCTCTTTTTTTTTTTTTCACTGAGCTCACATTTAAAACTTCTAGAGGTCTTGTCACATGATCTCCCAGAAATCCTAAGACCATGGTAATAAGATGGATTTAGGACAACAAATGTGATTACAAATGAACTGTGACTGAACTTGGAGGATTGTTGAGATCAAGGACACTAACTCTAATTATTAATTGTGAAATTTAGATCTGGATTCACAGTAAATTCCCACTAACTTCAAAGTATTCATTCTTATCTCGTATTGCTCTCCATTTTTAAACAATTTTAAAAATAGATATTTGCAAATGGCCACACTGTAGAAAGTTACTTATGTCTAAAATGAACTTGAATCTATAGTCTTAAATCCACCTCTAGCCATGTCCTTATGCTAATATGACAGCTGTAATTTGAGTATTTTAGGCAGACTGTGCGGGATGCTGAACTAGAGTTGAAATAGTGGATTAATATTTTTAGTGAGAAACACTGCAGTCTTTACATTCATTTTCAGATTCAACTCTACCTGGCCTTAACTCTGCAGCTGAGACATATGCTCCTCTGGGCTGGAAAATGTGACCATAACTGACTTTAACCTAAATAACTTAAAATGTTTGTCTTTTTCACGTGTTGTCTCCAATCTTAACAGAACAGTATTTTGAGGACTATCTCAGCGTGCTCTAGCCCTGGTCCAGGTAGTAAGTAGGCTTCACAGCAGCACAAGCCCAAAGAATATCCCCAGTTCTACTTACATGCTCTTACAGACATCCATACTGTGCAATCACTTCCATATATTAATGATGTCTTTTGCTCTTTTCTGATACTCTTCTCCCCTACTCTTGGTCCTACTAGAATTACTGTTTCAGAATCACAACTTTTGCTTTCTCTAATAGGGGTGAAGACGCAGCATTTAACCCCATCACAGCACAGCTTTACAGCTACAGACAAAATATTTACACAGGGGGAAGAAAAAGGCAGGAGTTTAGGTCATCAATGCTTAAGCAAGGAGCAAGCTTTCTTATTCATGATTTCATTTTCATCTCTCAAGGACTTCAGGCCTTGGGGGGTTGGGGGGGAAGTTAACACCTGTTTATTTGTGACAATGTTGCTTACTACACAGTATGAGTAACCTGCAATCCATTGAAAGGTAAGTTTCATCACTTATTTCTGTAATTCCCTAGAACTATTTTGCAGGCAACAAACTGTAGAAGTAACTTGTTATGAAAGAAAAAAACAATTGATTAATTAGGTATGCTTGGTGCATGCTATTTTAAGATAATAATAACAACCTAGTTCACCTCATAAGTCACCTTTAAAAGACCAGGTTAGAGGTATATTAGTTTGGAACTAAAGCTAATCTTTAGACTCAAATGCCATAAAATCAAGTGCCTAAAGGAATATTTAACATAGGTACCTGTGTTTAGAGTTGTCAGTACTCACGGATTGCATTAGCATTTCAAGGATCTGAACTCTGATCAGTTAAAGCACAGTTAGCACAGAAAAAAAGGGTAGTTGTGTTTAAATGAAAATGTGGAGTTAAGCGTTGCCAAAGCTACTAGTGAGTTGTTTGCCGTTCTGAATGCCTCTTTAGAAAGATGTCTCAGCAGTGACTGGACCCAAATGTAAAGAAATACCATGGCTGATATCTCATGGGAATGACAAAGAAATGAACTATGACACCTTTTGGCTTTAAAATGCATGAATGTATACTATTAAGCTTATTTTACTGATGCATTTACTAGAAAAGACCATTCTTTTCATGATGTTTGCCCAATGATATCCACCGCAAGCTTCAGCCTTGAACAGCTCCTAAAATGCAGGAAGGAAAAGGATCACTGACCTGTATCTGAAATCTTTCACCTAAAACATAACTTTACTGTACTCTTTTGGGGTGCTGTGCAAATCTGGTTTTTATTGCCAGTGAAACAGCAGCCACACATCTGGTAGAAGAAAGGAAATAAATGTGTTAGGGCTGGGTCCGTCGTGCTAAGTGTTGATGACTACAGCAATTCGTTATCCAGTGGCTTATTATTGCTTATTAATTCTTTATGACCATTATACATTGCTTGTAGTGATTTATTGCTCTTTATTTGTAAATCTTTCTTCATGCCTGAGTGCCCAAGGAGGTTGTGTGTGAATCTTGGATATATCAAGCCCTGCACTACAAGCTGCAGCTGCCATTTTCTCTTGCAGTTACATGTTTCCTGAGGGACTACAGCTTTCCATCATGAGACATTCCTCCTTGATTCAGTTGGGGAACTGCAGTCGGGACAGGCATTATATTATGGGAAATGCAATCTCTATGGCTTCTACCCCTGAATAAAAAGAGAGAGGAAGACATTCTGCTACATAAGCGCCGAGCAAAGCTTTTAGCTACATACAGTCCTAGTTGAGGTAAATACTGATGGGATGTAATAATGGGGGGAAAAAAAAAAAAAGTTCTTACACTCCTCTGAGTAAAAAGTGAACTGAAATAACTTTCACATCACTTCTTTTTCATGCTTTGAGTCAAATCTGTAATGTTTCTCTTTTGGTATTAGCAGAATTATATGAAGGATATATTTTTTCAAAATGTTATCCTTTTATTAAATATACATTATGTTCTCTTCAAATTCTGTCCTGTTCAGGTTCTACAGAGACTAGACTGATCAGTAAGGTCTGTATTTCTGATAGTGGCCACTTCCAGTAATGGGGGGAATGTTGGTGCGATCTGATCTCAGATATGTGCCAAAAAATGCAGACTCTGTTGAATTGGGAGAAGTGATGCCCACAGGCCACACAATTGCTCTTGTCTGATTTATGTGAAAATATATGCTAGATATTCATGTGCCTGGGGTGAAAAGACTTACATCTCTTTCACATGTACTGCTCTTAAAAACTCATTTTGTTGCTGAAGTAGCTGTCCCAAGAAATTCTGTCACCACACTACAGTGCTTTTTTTTTCATAAATTGTCCTACATTTCAAGAGGCATGGTGTATACACTGAAATGGCCTGATCACAGTTGCAATAACCTTTCTTTTCTTCATTTTCTAATTATCAGCCCAAATCCAATGACTGAAGAAAAGAAGATGGGGTTTTAAACCACAGTGTACTTTAAACCACAGTGTACTCACACAAGAAAAATAATTTTAGATATATTTGTCAGCCTTTAGTGTTGTTTCTGAAGGTAGTAGAAATATTTGGATACCACAGAACAGAGATGTTCCTTGTCCGTAGATATGGTCCCAATCTTCTTTCATCATTTTTATGCAAGCAAATTGAAATTTAAGAGTAAGAGTTGGTGATTTTCTCTTGCATGTTAATTTTTGTTCTTCCAGAGAAATAACATTTCTGTAGTAAAATTATTTCAAGATATGTTGTTTGTATTTCATGAACATTGAGAACAGCTTGCAAACCCCACATTTAGTTTGAGAAATAAGTAAGAGAGGGTGTTTAGGAAGCATGATTTTTAGTTAAATGGTGGCCCTGCTTGAGCAGGGGATTGGACAATGTGAAATTCAGAGGTACCTTCACCTCAACCATTCTGTGATTCTGTGAAGGAGCGGGTTATGAACATCTTCTGTGTTTTTCCTTCCTTAGAAATAAAAATGATCTGTGGTTGCTATTTTTGGAGATTGTGCAATGTACCAGTTCTGTCCGTGATGTTTAAACTGCCAGAAATGAAAACTGTGAAAAACCCAAACCAGCATGATCTTAGCAAGGTAAGATTTATTTAAGAGTGGTTATGTGTGGTTTCTCTTGCTTTCCATTTGACTGATAAGTGCTTTTGAAATTAAGATAACCTGAATTACAGCAAAGAAGACTCCAAATGATAAGCAACATGGTTCACATCCCACTGTCCTTGGTCATACAAGCAGTACTAGGTGCTCAGCAGCCTTTCTATGTATGTAGTATGAGGATGTGTTTTGTCTCCTCACTTTCAATTGAACAATGAACAGTAAACGAGGGATTTGATGGCTTCTGGTAATGTTCCTGCAGAATAATTATGTACTGAGTTTCAATGGATAATGCAGCTAGATGGAATGTCCCTAATGGCATCAGAAATGCTTGCATTTCTCAGAAATAAACTATTTTACTATAAATTGTACCTTTTGTAAACCAAACAAAATATGGTGAAAAGCGAAATTTAAAAAACAACAAAACAAGAACAATTTTGTTTGAGATGCGTGTGGAAAAAAATTATGCATCTTCTATACACAAGTACAGAACCATTTTAGAATCAGCACTGGCACAGTAGTTTCTTTTCTAAACTGGGCTCAGTTAGTTAAAATTAAAAAAAAATAATAAATTGTAGTTCAAAAATGTTGTAGTTCCAGAATACCTGTTAAGTATGAGTATGGTAGGCTGTCCTTTATTACACACTGAATTCTCCTTAATTGCTTTTAGTCTGTATGCCAACACAAATGAAAGACAATAAAGGGACTAACCTTTTCCTGTAAGCCTGACACACAATGATATGCAATTTGCATTTCCCACTGCACTTTTAGAATGATCAAGCTTTGTTTGTTTGAGTTTAGTATTTATGATTATAAATTATCTAGCCATAACTGAAGTAATTTGCATAAGAAAATTATCTTCTATCAAGAATGATTTTACCACGGGTGTTTTAATACTGTAACATCCTGTTACTAGTTGGATAATTAAAGGGCTACTGTAAACTCTAATTTAGCCTAAAAGTTACACACACACACACAAAAAAAAAGCTGTCATGATGAACATAATCCAAAGCTGCTGAAGTAAGTAACTGATGTCCCTGGCATTTTATTGTTCAAGCTGGAAGAAAAGCAAAGAATAAATATGCTGTACAAACACTAAACTTCCAGGAAAAGGTTTTCTGAGGAGTTTCTCCCTGAACTAAGGAGTGTGCTCAAGGTTCTCCCCAAACTAAGAGGAACCTTGAAGTTAAGAAGCATGGAAAAGTGATTTTCATAGCAGTAGTATTCCTACAGGCACTAGCCTGCATGGGTAGTAAACGTCCAATTGACTCTCTGTCGAAATGGTGTGAGTAACCTTCAGCTAGCTGATAGCTCTGTCTGTAAGAGGATAAGGACCTGTGGGCTGAGACACCAAGAGAATGAATAAATTTGGGTTATCCCACTGCAGCCTTTGAACGACAGGAGATCAGGGCAGGTTGGCAGCAGGACTAAGATTGACAGAGCTCTGAAATGGTTCTCCTATGTTTATGTTGATAGACCCTCTGCGCAGGCACCATGTGGAGAAATGAGATTAACTAAATTCTGTGGCCCTTACACATTGTAAAGATGCACCAAAATATTTTCCTGAATCAAATCCTAATCTCTTAATTTTTTTTTTTACCACCTGGTGCCCAGTTGAGAGTGGAAACTTCAGTTTAAAAAGTTGGAAAATGCTGACTTTTTAGCTCGATATATTTTGTAAAACTTAAAAAAAAACTCTCTTGAAGAGCTAATAAAGCTTACTAGCTGGAGGAAAAATAAATCATTTTATTGCTTTTTCTCCTTGGTTGTTTATTTTTGTCTTGCAGGAAGGGAGGATATCTTAATCTTATTGCTGTGGTATCTGTCTGGAAATAAATTAATCTTTGAGCTTTGCCCCTCCACCCCTTTTTTGAAAAAATCTTTAATCCTAGTGCTATGGTACATGTCAAAGAGACTTCCTATCAGATTGGTCAGACTCTTCCAACATCAGTCATCTAAAGGAAATATTGTACAGAAAGGCTACTCATTGATTGTCTGTTACCAGGAGTGCAATTATTCCATAAAAGCAGCAGATCATTATTGTAAAAGCTTATTCTGATACTGTTAATAATTATACCAAAATAACATCATTAACATCTCTCAAAGTTTACTTCTGGACTTAACTTTATTTTGATTGTTTTCAAGAGGGGCTGAAGGAACAAGACAGTAGCAGCTGTGCCAACCCTGCAGCTGCTTTAGTTTGCTTGGATGCTGCGTGTGATGTCCATGCTGAGACCATGCAGAAATTTCAGTGAGATTTACACTCTGTAAGGCAGCTTTTAACTATGAAAGAAACAACCACTTCTAACCTGAGCTTACACATTCCTGACTTAAATGTGCAAAAGATCTTACCTGACTCTGCCTATTGTAGTTAATGGAGGAGAACGTGTCCAGAGAAGGGCCACAAGCAGGCTGGAGCACCTCTCCTGTGAGGACAGACTAAGAGAGTTGTAGTTGTTCAGTCTGGACAAGAGAAGGCTCCGGGGAGACATTATTGTGGCCTTCCAGTATCTTAAGGGGGCCTGCAAGAAAGCTGGGGAGGGACTTTTTCAGCTGTCAGGCAGTGATAGGACTGGAGGGAATGGATCAAAACTAGAGATAGGTCAATTCAGGTCAGACATTAGGAAGAGTTTCTTCCCCATGAGGGCGGTGAGACACTGGAACAGGTTGCCCAGAGAGGTGGTGGAACCCCCATCCTTGGAGATTTTTAAGACCAGGCTGGATGGGGCTCTGAGCAACCTGCTCTAGTGGGAGGTGTCCCTGCCACTGGCACGGGGGTTGGGACTAGATGATCTTTAAGGTCCCTTCCAACCCTGACAATTTTATGATTCTATAATTCTATGATTCTAAATGAGAATATCCTGAGGCTGTGTGAGTACAGTGATTTCTAGTTCTTGAAATAAGACCCATAACTTCATAAAAATAATTTTATTTTCTTCCTTTTAGTATTCACAAGCTTCTTTTGACTATTGATGTTCCAACAGTCACCATGAAAATGCATAGTACTTAAATACTAGTGGTGCCTTATTCTTCTCAAATTTTTCCTTATTTTTTCCATTGTCTTTAGCAGGAGTGTGGGCAGCCCTGACTAAAGTGATTGCTGCAACAAAGGCTTTCTGCCTGATGTAAATGGACCTGAAAGAAACAAATGGGATAGCACATGGTGGGATTTTAGACAGGTTAATTGTCTGATAATTGAACAGGACTTAACACAGAAAGAGCCATATCTTGTGGTCAATAGACTTCCTTATAAAGAGGAAATATACAAGCATTTTTTGGTTTTATTAATTAGTTGAAAACCAAGTTACGTCTTTCTGTGCATGTTGATGAAGTGAATTAAGTGTTATGAACAGGGAAAAAAAGTGGAGTAATATATGACAAAGTAAGTAGCTGGTATGAAAGAGAGATGGAATATTCATTGCAAGGTGTTACAATCTTATCTCGTTACCCCTACTGTGAAAATGCATCAGAGGTTCACACAAATACTACAGTGAATATAAATTCATGTGATACCTGTGTGTGATCATCTGAACAGTCTTTTTAAGCAACTGTAAATGCTTCTCATGAGCTACCCATCCCAGTCAGCTATGTGAATTGTGTGGAAAACCTAGCTTAATATTTTCATTTATGTCTTCAGATTTTCTTTTGATATATTTTTTTAAGGTAAGTACTAAAACTTGCCTTAAGAATCATATCAAAATCAGGTAATGATTTTGCTGAAGGTTGCACAGAGGGTTATTGATCAAGGCAGAAACATGATACTGTTCAGTGATTCACATCTCAGGTATTTGGACTTTCTACCATTCAGTTTAGACTAAACTTTCTGGATATGCCCCTCAATAAAGAGGGAAAATCACAG
Source organism: Chloroceryle amazona (assembly GCA_027560015.1). Taxonomy (NCBI): domain Eukaryota; kingdom Metazoa; phylum Chordata; class Aves; order Coraciiformes; family Cerylidae; genus Chloroceryle; species Chloroceryle amazona. Next base: position 68,134 of record JANHFX010004166.1, read on the forward strand.
AAGTATTTTTCCTGTTTTTTTGTTTTGTGTGGGTGGGTTTTTTTGGTTTGTTGTGGGTTTTTTTTGTGTTTTGGGTTGGTTTTTTTTGAGGTATTTATTCAAAATGTCTATTTCTAACTGAATTAGTCAAAATCTACTTGATGAATGAAGATGTTTTGCATTAGCAGTTTATGTAGAATGATAAAGTATTTTAATAGTACTATCTACTTTCCAAGCTCTGTATTTTACAACAGTGAGATTAAAGACCCAGGCTGCTTTAGAAGTTGTGCAGACAAAGGCAGTTAAAGACATATAAGGAGTTCTTGAAAGTGCATTCAGGAATGACAGAATTATTTGTGAGTGGTCTGAGATGATGTAGTTTACTCTAGTGTAATCTGGGAAACAAAATTACATCCTTCGAAAACTTTCTGCTGAACTTTAGAGTGCAAATTTTCCTTCTTCCCAGCAGATGCATTTCATACAGGGTTTGGTTTTACTGACTCAGGTAATTAAGAGTAGAATTTAGTCTTGAAAACTTTCCCTGTGTTATTTGCAAGGAAATCTCCCCGTGATTTGGACCAGGTGGCTTGCAGAGGTCCATTCCAACCTCAACCATTCCATGATTCTGTTCAAGGGACAAGAAAAATAGATGTGGAATCCTAGGGGGTAACAATGCTTTTTATTGTTCGGCTGTGAATTTGCTACCATGAAGATGTGCTCGCAACCATTAAGGTGCTAGCACTCTCTGGGCCTGCAAAGGCTCTTGATTAAATGCAAAAGAAAAAAAGGGCCAAAAAGAAGAAGAAGCCTCTCAAGTCCCACAGAAATATGTTTCATTGATTGTTTAATCTGAATAATCATTCCAACTTATTTATCAGTCTCCCCGCTTCTGACTTCATTGATGAGATATTTTCTCTTCTTTGATGAGGTATTTTCTCTTTACTCATGCATTCCAAATAAGGTTTTTTGAACACTTCAGATTATGTATGCTTTCCAAATTTTAACTTTCTCTTATGTTTTAACTCTCCAATGAAATGAATTCTTTTAATGCCTTATCTTCATTATAAAACCTATTCATGATTTCTCTTACAACTTATAAATATGACACCTGTCTCCACTCTTGCATTCACCTACGTCAGAGGTCACTACTTTGACCTCGTAATCATTTTATGATGTATGTATTTTCTAGGCTTCTTTCTATGATTCATTGATCACTTTTTCTCCCCTCTTTACAATAGATGTGCCAATAGTAATTAGTCTTGAACTGCTTGTTATTTTGTGACCTTTAAAAAGGCCATGTCTCATGATTTATTTGCTTCTGCTGTGTGTGTTCAGATATTTTGCTGTGGTAGAACCACTGGCCTTCTCTGGTTTGGTAATTCATTTCCTTTTTTCTAAATGAAAACTCATCAAGAAATATTGACATTTTCACTCCAGTGGACACTAGTAAATGTTATCTGGAGAACTGATCTGTTTGATTTCCTAATTTTAATTGCTTGATGCAATTCCTCCAGCACTTAAATTAATTATAGCAAAAAAGACTTCAAGACAGTGTGGAGTGAATGTGGTTCTGCTGTAGAGAGCAGGAGGATCTGGGATACAGAATTGGGAAGAAGCAGGTGTCACATGATGGCAATGAGCAGTGCAGCACTGAAGAATTTAGGTGGGGTGGAAGAGAAGGAAGAGAAAAGGAGGAGCTTCACATGGAGAATCAGAACACTTTTTTTAGAAGGTAAGAGATTAGGCATTTTTCTTCCCCCATTTTTCTATCTAGTTTCATTAATATGTTTTACTATAACTACTCACATGCATATTCTTAACAAATATGAGGTAATGCAACATGACCTAAAGTCAACTGGATTTAAATTAAACTGAATTACTTCACATTTGTTGTGAATGATCAGCACAGCCATGGACAAAAGGAACTGATTGAACAGTCTAATTTAAAGAGACAAATAGTTAGTCTGTGGGACTCGGTCGTATAACGTTTTTATAATGAAGAGAAGAGGAAAGGATGGAAAAAAGTATGTGATGAATGTCACAACTGATGAACTGGAAAGTGTAAGGCAGGAAAGTAATGTAAGAAGATTACTGTCTCTGTAAGGAAACAGAGGCTTACACAAGGCAGTGTAGACCTCTATGTCCACACACCAGATTTCCAAGAGAGAACAATTCTAATGACATAATCCTAGAAATTGTTCTGCAGAAAAAAATAAATAAATTTCCAAAGTGAGTTTGGACTAATTTCAGTTGAATTAAGTACTACTTTCAATATTAACTTTTGCAGCACTCAGAAGTACTAGTCAGAATTAAGAGCACAATGTTGACCATGCAAAACACAAGTCTTTGTATCTTAAAGTAAGAATTTCTTAAAGGAAAATGATATATTTAATCTATCCAGACTTAAAGAACTGCCATTTATCTCATCAGTAACTGTCATTAAGTGTCAGTATCGACCTTAGAAAGAAATGACGTAGACCTCTGTAATCGTCATTTGGATCACGCAACAGAGTATTTCTTCTGAGGTAAACATTACTTACTTAATCATTCACAGCCTGCTGATCTGGGATATCCTAACAGGGATGACTCTAGATCTTCCTAATATCTGGAATGAAGTTTGCAAAAGAAAATATATTGCAGCTAAAAGAAACTTTTTAAAATTCTTCATGAACTTTATTTGGTGGGAGTTGTAAGTGCATGTTTATCAGAAAGCTAGATCCCACTGATAAAGAGGGATTTTTCTTCCAGCAAATAAATTCAGTGTGAACTATGAGAATCATAAATATAATTAATCTCACATTCAAATAAATGATCATAAGAGCTCCCGCTCCACACCCTTCTCCCTGTGACTGAAAGGTTTGTCTAGAAGTGTGTTTCCTTGCATTAACAACATTTGGAGATAACATCTTACCATATTTTTCCCAGTTAAATTACCTTTAAGCATTTGTGGGACTCAATTTTAGATTGAAGCCACCTTTGGGTCCCTTGCCTGTGCTGAGCTTTTCCAAGTCATGCCACAGCAGCTGGGCCTTTATAATTTTTGCTTTATTTACAGATTCCACAGTTCCAGGAGGAAGACAAAGTGCATTAAACCCCTTAACTTTGTCTGTAAGTCTATTTGGGAAGAAAATCGGAGATACAATTTTGTAAAACATGCACATCTTGGTAAAAGGAGGCTGAAAGAGTTGAATTTTTAATTGTGATGATTTGCCAAGAGGTAAAGAAATTAAGACTGCTAAAGGAAGATTCTAATACAGATATATGAAGAAAAAAAAATTAAAATAAAATAGTTACATTTATTCCCAGTGTAAATGCTAAAGCTTTCCATCTAAAACTAAAACTGACAATATGGAATATGTAGTAAGTGTAAAGGTTTATTTAGTATTAATTCTCTCTTTTCTTATTTCTCATGTTCAAATTCCACAGTTGTAAACTGGGTATTTTACTTTTTTTCCAAACCTTCACCACAGCTCAGTCTGTGCCAAACCCTCACACCTGGACCTCCTCTCCTTTTGCTGGAGTCAGTGTCCCCGTGGGCTAAGGCAGAGCTTCCCAAAAGGGGATATATTGCTGTGGAACAGGAAGATCTCTATTCTTTCTCTATCTGTTGAAACTGGAGGCAGTTTTATTCCACTGGAGTACATGGCAAGATTTCCCTAGATGCTTCAGTCATCTAAGTCACACTTGGATCATACTCAGGCTGTTACAAATTTCTCCTAAAGTAGGTTGTGGACTGCAAAATCCTGGATATATATGCTCCTTCTTTGGATGACATAGACATCAAATCGAGCGCAATTATGCTTCTGCCTTAGGAGAAGCAGCAATATTAAACTGCCTGACCAGTCTGCAAGCTAATCTATGTCATCACCTCTTTGTCATTTCAGAAAATAATGAATGTAAGGCCTTGCTACAAGGACAGAAGCCTATTTCAGCTGTGGGTTTTTTTTGTTCCAAGTTAACAATCCTCTCCCACTATCATTTATCTCTGACAGGTACAATGTTTAGGAGTCAGAGACTTATGCACCTTTGCAAGAAGGTCTGATTTCTAGATCAATAGCGTCCTTCTAATACACCAATATAACCCATACACCACCATTAGGTTATCATGAATCAGAATTGTCAGAATACATTCAAGCTCTTTGTTACCTTTGGTAATTAATCCTGCATTTTCAGGTCATTTCTTTTTTGGGTTTTTCAATCTTTTTCATATAACTCCACAGTAAGCCCTTACATTTTTTGGCAATGTGCTGAGGGTCTAAAAAAAAACAATAGGGAGGGAAAAAAAATTCTTAGGTTTCCCAGCACTTCAATGTGACTAAACTGTTAAAACTTCCAAACTATTACTGTCGTTTTAAAACCAGAAGAGTTGCCACCTTTCTGAAAACAGTGATGCAAGCAACACAGCTTTGTACTCCTATAGTGTTTGACATTTTATGTGCAACAAATATTGACTCCAACATTCCCTTGACAGAACACAAAAATTCATTTTGTGAATTGTATTGACAGCCTAAGTAGGTTCTTTCTTTTTCACTTGAATAGGCTGCTCTAACTTATTAACTCAGTCTTGAGGGTTTTGAATATTTACCTCTAAGGTCTAGATATATTTACAGCACAACATATCTTGAGTATTTTGATAAACGAGACATAGGATGAAGGTTACCATGTAATCAAATTATTGCGAAACTTCATAGAACATCCAAATGATGATAGCCCCTAGATCATAAAATGGATAGATCAGCTTCAGATGGACTTTGAAGTGACCTATTCCTGAGGTACTGGCTTTAATTCACCAGGACTTTCAATCCCTAGTATGCATGTCTGCTGTATGACATTGAGGTAGATAAAGAGACTTCTAGAAATTCATTTTGATGACAGAAAAGGACATGACAGATCTCCAGGAATATAATTCAGTGAATCATAATTTGATTAAAAACATTTCTGGATACTATCTTTTAACGACTCATCTGGCATATATCAGCTTTCCCAATACGACAAGTTTTCTAAACAATATAGCGATGAGTTAGCTTTCATATCTGCTGAGCCAGACTTCAGAGAACTACATCTCAGCCCATTGGAATCTTATGCTTTAAACAGACCAAGGTAAATGGAGTTTATCCACAGGATACCCAGATAAATGAAGATGAGAATTGGCCTCCTTTTTCAAAGGCTAATTCAAGAAACTTCAGAAGACTTCCTCTCTGCTGATCCATCATCAGTTTCACAAGCCAAACGTGTTTCTTTTTGACCTGTATTTTTTTCAGTCAAATAGGATAGATCTATTTCTTTGTACCTGGGGAAGTGTAACAGCCACACTTGCTTAAAAACACTCTGGTGCACATTGCAGCTATGGTAGTCAGGGGAGCTAAGTAAACCCCATCCATAGTCTTCCAGTATACAGACTTAGGTGAAGTGTTTGTCTTCTAACATGCTGCCTGCTGTGAAAATTCATGCATTAGCACCTACATCTGCTCTGCAATAAAAAATGAAGCTTTTGGTGTATCCCTTGGTGTCTCAGCCCTTTGACCCAAGAATTCATCTGATCAAGTCTTTTGAGTTCATGTGCAGCTTCCTAGTTAGGGTGGCCCTGGAGACGTTCCCTGGGAAGAGACCACCTCTCCAGCTACTTCTGCTTCATCTCTTCAGTTTAATCTCTGCCTCATGCTTTATGCAGCATGAACTTTTAAGTGTCTGAAGTAGAAATATTTTACCCCGATAATGCAAAGATACAATGAACAGCAGGATATTTTCATAACCAATGGTTGGCTTTACTACTGACTGTTTCTCAACGTTTTCCTGAGTGTGCAGTCCCCTTCTGCTACATTTAGGCTCATCTGTCAGAGGGAGTTTGGTACCTCCAGAGCTAGAGAGTGAGAGGTTGCTGCTCAGCTGAAAGTCTATATGCTCCTTCCTATGCCCTTAAGGCAGGGAGCTGCAGGTAGCAATGGTGTGCATTTAGTTTCCTGGCTAGGATGAACAATTGCTGCTGGCAATTACCAACTGTTCTCTCTTCCCTCACCCTGGGATTGCTACTACCATACTCCTGAGCACAAGTCATAGCTTAAAATGAAGTTCACACAGTCCTATTGTTACAGAATAATAAAATAATAAAAAAGTTAAGCTGCTACAGTAACCGTCTGCTGTGAAATATTCTTTTTCCTGTAGAATCTTTTGATCGAGTGAAAAAAAAAATGACATGCCAGCAGCTATAGTTAAGAGGTACCTTCTATAGAATATTTACTGTTAAATACATCATAGGTTATGAAAATTAAAGAATAAGGTCTTTTTATTTATAAACACCTGTAAAGTAAATATCATAATACTGACAGCCTCATATAGTGCCCAGTATATTTCCAGGTGCGTGGAACTTTAATATTTGCTATACAAGTTTCCAGGAATCAAACCAAATATTTGTCTGAGCATCAGTGAAGAAATAAAACCTTTCTGTGCCGAAGGCAGACAAGAGGTAACCATTCTTAGAGAGACAATGAGAAACACTGTATGTATATTTACCTACATAAAAGTGTGGTAGTGAAGTTCTGCCATGATAACCCAGGAAAATCCAAGAGTAAAACCAGTGCAACAGATACTCCACCTAGACTCGAGGATCAACAAGTGTTGATAGTTTACAGATGGTGTGTGGCTATGAGAGTTTGATTCCAAATGTCCATCAATACAAAGTCAAATGGTCTAAACCAAAATCATCAAAATAATACTGTTACAGGACAAGACTGGAAAGATCAAAATCAGAATTTTCTACTCTGCCTTTGAAACTCTGATAGGAAAACACTAGGAGAACATTTTAGTGATTCCAGGAAAATTTAAGCTTTTACTTTTCTTTGAAGTTTCCCAACACCAGGTTGCTAGGAAACACTTGCAGTGTAACTGAAGAGGAATGAAGTATATTACAGACTTATAAAATATTCCAGTGCTAACTGACAAATACAATAGTACCAAGGACTGAAAATTCTGCAACATTCTCAATTAACTGTAACTTTTAGTGACTTTCATCTAGAATTTAATTTTTGTTTCTTTGGCCATTCAGAGACCCCTTACCTGAAAAAGCTCAGTGACAGATACATAACATTATTATAAGGCCAAAGACTTTGTTTTCAGAGTTAAAAAGGCAATCTATATTGATGGCAGTCAGAATTTTTACTCTGTAGCAACTTAGTGTTATTTCCTGATAATGTTAACTGTAAATAAAAGTCATAAATGTTAATTTTCATGTTGAGCATCAAACTGAAAGAGAAATAATGCAATATCTGGGGCAAAATAGTACATAGGCCATATTCACTCAAATTAAAAAAAAAAAAAAGACTACTTAATTAAGCCTTAGATTTCTAGGTCTGAATATATGTTGAAGGCAATATAAAGGTAGTGACTGATCAGTAAAATTAGATTTCTAGGAATGAATATATATTAAAGGCAAGAAAAACATAGAGACTGATCTGCAATATTAGAAGCAGGTTTTTCAAAATTATTTATTTTTTTGGGGGGGGGATTGAACAAAATATAATATATACACTCATTTCTCTCTAATCATCTCACTAATGCTTTAACATCTTCAGCCTTATCCTGGAATTCCTTCTTTGGTGGAAGGGAATTTCACAATAATTCTCAGATGTCACACTTTCATGCTAATAAAGTTAATGTCAACAATGAAACCTGTTATAAGAAGTTCTGATGGAGATAGTCTTTACTGAGTTCCTAGGAAACATACATTCACAAAATAAAATGAGCCTGTAGGAAATGTTGAAAGATATTTTTCTGAAAATAATACCACAGTGGCCGTTTTCCATTAGCTCTAACGTGGCTGCAAATGTGGTGTCACCTATATACAATAAAGTTGTGAGCTTTTTTTCAGGATTTGTGGGCAACAGAATACATTCTTTAATGAGAGAGATAACTACAAGTGTTTTAATGCCAGGAAGTTCTTTCTGTTCCCAGAGCTTGATTTCATCTTTCATTTAATAGCATATACCTATCTCCACTGAAGATTAAAAGCTCTGTCTGAGATAATAATGATAATTAGCAGTCTTCAATATACAAAGGGTGGAATTTATCTTCAGAGTTTAAACACCTGACTTTGAGTGTCCGATACAGGCATCTGAATGAGGTGCCTCAGCCTTCCCTGAGTGTCCCTGCACTTCTTGTAAGTACAGTCAGTGAAGTCTGGAGAAATACCCTGAGGCTCACCCTGAAGTTGTGGAATCCATCTGGCCTGTTGAGTTGTCCCAGGCTTGATTAGCTTGTGCTGACTTTGAGTTTAATTTAGCTGTGTCACCTGCTCCCTTGGGTTATCTGGGTATCCTCTCTGGAGACCATCTGCAGCCTAATTAGCACATTGGTGTTTCTTACGTCCTGTGCTGCAGCAGTCAGCTCCATGCCTGGGAGGTGGATATGTGAGGATTTGTAAATGGCATTAATCTATGGAACTGGGCCATCAAATACTAGGTTATGGTGAAATCTTAAATACCTAGTTCCTGTAAAGACATCTACATCTAGCTCTCTGAACCTCTCAGGTGAATCCCTCCACATTTTAAAAAAGGATAAATGCCATTGTATTTAAATCACTCTACAAGAACAGAAATAATCACACAGAGGTTAGCAAACTTACTTCGGGTGAAAATGGCATAAACTTGCAGAGCAAAGTTTCCCACTCCTCCTTCTTAGGTTTCAACCCTACCTGGATAAAAACCTCAGTGCAACCTCTTGTTACATCCATTTTTTTCCCCTTGTTTCAATCAGTTTTATTGTGTAAGTAAAGTAAATAAAAATTATTTCCCATTCATAAGACATAAATCACATCATTTATTTCCATCCTTTATCCCTAATCACTCAAAAGGAAAAATACAAACAAATATGGAAAGTCAGGCATTGTCTCTTTTAGTCATTTTTCTTTCTTTGATTAGCTACCATGTTTGAATTTCTCATCTCAAGAAACTGTGTCATCATGCACCCATCATCTTCTCTTAGGTCCTCTTAGTTCTAGCACTAAGAACAGGTTGAGTTTGACAGTTCAGATTTGGTGAATGTTAATAAGCTTGAGTCAACAAAACATCTGTCCAAATAATTTATTACAAATGTAGCAGTGTTACAGAGGTTTAGATGCTATTGGAAGCCATTCGAGAAGTTAACTTGCAGCAGCTTGAAATATTTAAAAATGTTTTCTAATATTGGGTTTGACAGAGTTTTGTGTGCTGCAATTTATATAAGGTAATCAGACACTGTGGCTTTATTGTGCTGAGAGCATTCTTTCTCATTTCCTTTATAAAGGGCATTTAATTTTTCTTACTTCTCTCCACAGTGAGCAACCCCCCCTGTGAAAACCTATAAAAGAGATTCCTGTGATCGGCTTCACCCTGGTGTGTGCATTACGCTGTTTTGACTGACGTGTACTCTTGTAAGAGTAGCTGCCTGTACTGGGTCACACTGAAGGTATGAGTAGCTCTATATTTTATCTCCAATGGTGGCCAATAATTGGTGCCAAGGATATAAAAAAAAAAAACCCAAACAAAACAGAGTAAGCGCCCATTACATTCTCTTACTTTACAGCCACCTCCTGCTCAGAGATGTACAGAAACAACCATTTCACTTGTACTAGTTTATATCCCTTGTCTTTTGCAAATTTTTATTGACAGTGTTTGTCCATGGTGAAAAATGTTATTTTTAAGTAGAAATCTGAATTGGAACTTTGTGTGCTCCCACCTGGATGTGAAAAAGCTGAACATCTAACTGATCTTCACAATTTCTGGTTCCGTTTTCCATTCCTTACACTGGTAGACTGTAGTTTTATTACAACACTTTTAACACTAGCTTTTTAACCCAGGGAAAAGAGAAATATTTCTGAATTCTGAGGGGAAGGTGAATTCATAAGAAAACAGTTCAGTCATAAGTAAAAAATATGTATCAGGTAGTGTATAAGATACACAGCTGATTAGTCAAAGCTCTTTGCTTTCTACAAATCAATCCCAAAGGTACAATTGGAGTAACCTGTCTATTCTGATGTACAAGAAAGTCTATTCTACTGTATTATTTCAGATATTTGAGAAAGTAAAGTATTGAAATTTCCAAATGCCAAGTGAGAACAGGATGTTTGTGCTCTGTTATGCCTGTTTGTTGGTTAGTTTTGTTTTTTTTTTTTCTCATAGGTTTATCAGTCTGTTTCTTGTAGGATCCAGGAGAAACCTAAGACATCTTTGCATCTTTTAACATAAATTAGTTAAGACATGTTAAATTTGGAGTCAGTGCTAGTATTATGATAAAAAGTTTATCTTAAGAGTTTGGTCAAATTAGATCACAAAGTAATACCTTCAAATAGCTTGCATCTGTTTGTATATGACAGCATTTGGAAAGCAGATATATTCTCCAGTATTGTTTAATAATGCAACCAAGAGCACATCCTCCATAGTATCAAAAATATTTTTTCCAGTGTAGGCAAGAGCATACTTCTTTTTAAGGTAACAATTCAGATTCATTAGGAATTTGAAGTAAAATCCTCTGAAGTTTCTGGCACTCAAATGAGTGGCAACAGACTTCAACAGAGTTGATAATGACTTTGAATCTGGTAGATAAGACAGTTCCTGATATAATTTCTTGAGCATCCCAGAGGGGAGTTTAACTACACGTGAATCAAATACAAATAGCAAACAATACATATCCTGCATTCTCAGCACTGAAGTTTGATTTATTGCTATTCTCCATAAGAATGACACTTTTTCTCATTAATCTGAGAGTTAATGGTGGAGAATCCAGGCTCCTTATCAACTTGTCATTTGCTAGCGATACTTCTACTAAATCAAGCAAACAAGATACTGTCAGCTTTCCTTCATCTCAGTAGGAAAGTGCGACCTGCCAACCTGTTAAAAATCAAGAACAGAGAATCTGCCAGAAGTCAAACCTTTGCAGGGCCTAGGAACAGTTTAGAGGGTAAGAATTCTTAAAGCAGAGATTCATGGTCCTATTTAACTTGTCTGTCATGCCTATGTGAAGTGTTAGATTCCCACAGGTAGGAGAACAGGGAGTTGCAGACTGTAGAAATATGTATTACACCCGACAGATCCAAAAAGTTGCTCTGTCCTAATAACCTCTAATTTGTTTCTTGTGGTTTTCCAGTTCTTTTAATTTGATTCAGAAAAAGCACATTTTATGTCAAGGTTTAACCTTTTTCAGCTGAAATGAAGGTTACTTCAGCCAAAGGAAACATTTAGTAGGATGATTTCTTTTATTTACTTCAGTAGATGACTTAGCATCTGAACAGCTCTTTTTTGGAGATTTTTTTCTTTTCATACTTTTCAAGGACTTGCAGAGAGTCTAAAAATACTCAAAATAACTCTAAACTCCGTTGTTCCACATCCGTATGGCCTATGGAAAAATGTATCTGTCCAAAAATCTTACTGTATAGAGAAAAAAAAAATAAATTAGGGAAGACATTGATTGATTTTTAAGTTGCTTTGCAAGAACCTCATTTGTCAAGTTCCACATAAATTCTCTAAGGCTTTTTGGATTAAAAGCTAAAAATCTCACTCCCACTCTCCTGAACTTTGTGACACCCTCCTTTTGAACACATTGGAAATAGATGGCACAATAACATTCCAATAACACCTGTTTCAGACATTGTAAACTGAAAGCTGAAAAATCAATTTTTAGAACAATCAGATGTTTTATCTTTATTATTTCCTTTCTGTCTCAAGCCCTACTTTTCTGTACTTTACTTAATAGCCAAATTTACAAATCAAAATTATTGATCTTGCAAATTACTGCTGGCCTTTTGTGGCAATACAAAATGCCAACTTGTAACTATTTCAGTAAAGCTTTTGAATAGATGCAGCAAACAGGAAACTTCAGAATGGTAGGTTTTGGTTTGTTTTTTTTTCGATTCAAGCCCCTTTGAGACTAAATACTCTCTGCTCTGATGATCATTGGTTAGGGACAGTATGGGATTTCATCTGATCAGATCTCATCTGATCAGATCTCATCTGATCTACTACTGGTTTCTACTGATTTCATTTTCCGTGAAATACAAGATTATAGCTGTGCTAGAGGAAAATAGCCCAGAGGAGCAGAATTAAGGCAAATGCTATGAAACATCAAAAAGCCTTGGAGGTATTGAATAGTAGCAGGGGAGCAGCACATCCCTAAATTCAAGCAAAGTTTAAACAAGTAACTTGATAAACAGAAAAAAGTAGCTATATAGAACTAGCAAAGAATATTATGGGAAGCAAGTAATAAAACTAGGATGCTGCAAAAGCAGAAGGTTGAGCTGACTGTAATTATTAAACAGAGATTGACAAGGAATTCCCAGAAATTCTCCAAATCAGAAGTTCTACAGATTTCCAGTTGGAGCTGTAGTAGATTTGGAAGATTGTTCTCATGATTTTGGAAAACTCTTTAAGGAATTTACTGTAGTTGTTGAACACTCCTGAGCTAAGAGGACAGTTCTTTGCCAGCTCTGTTCTAGCAATTTATTGTCATGACTAAGTCTAGAAAAAAGGAGGTCATGTCACTTGAACTCTCAAGTTCCATTTCATGCCAAAATGCTGAGGAAATCAGTCTAAATCCTAATGAGTGAAATCTACATTTCAAGTTAATGAAAAAGATTTTCTTTGTGATTGAGTGCTCAGAAAATGTACAACCTGAGTTATGCACATGAAGCTTCAAAAGAAAGTGTCTTATAACAAATGATGACACTAACTTGTCTCAAATGTCACGCTTGAATTATGGTACTTAAAACTGCATATTTGTGTTGCAAAAGGTCAAATATGTGAGTGGTAGAACATATAGTTCTTGTTAACTCCATTGCTGAGATGCTAGTGCAGATACTAACAACGGAATTTTGGTAGCATCTTCTACATTATTTGTCCATTGAAAATAATTGAAAAACAACAGAGCACAAACAACGATTGGTTTCTATTCAAGCTCTTTTGTGCCACTCTTTTTCTGTAGGCTGGGTTATGCAGCTGTCTTCTGTCAGGAGAGAACCATTTCTGATTGGTTTGAAGAGGTTTTGGTAATAGTGCTTTCTGTTTGTTTTTATAGCTCTTCAATGTATTTCAGTCACTATAGTTCCTTTTTCTGAAGTCTTTTAACACACTGGCTATTTCACAAACCTCTTAATATTGACCAGTCAGTTAATTTGTTCTTTGAAAATGAGGTTGGCTACTCATATTGTTCTGAATAAGCATACATTTTAAGGTTGATGAAAGCAGGTGCCTCTTCTCTGACAGTATTTAGATTAATAATGATGTGGTAGAAGTGAAAGACAATATATCCTTATACAGCTTGATCTCAGTTGTGTCATCTAAATTCTTCATAATTCTTTTCATATTAATAGGATGGTTCCTATGGAGATGTACCATTGTCCTCAGTATTAAAAATCGCTCCTCAGTATTTTCATTTTATTTAAAGAGAAGATAAACTTTATTGCATTTATTGAAAAAGATACTAGATAATTAATCACCTTGAATTTTTTCTTTATTTTTAGCATATCACACAGGGTAAAAATCATTGCAATATGTACTTATCCTTTCTATCTTTTATTTAGCATAAATCCCTTTTTTCTCTTTCTAGATAGTGTTCTGCACATAAACACAGGTTTAAATTTGAACCTTAGAAAATATTAGTCTTTGTTTTCTTCCAAAGGATTAAGAAGCCACTTGTGTAAGCTGCCTTGTTAGAAAGAGACCCTAGCTTTTAATGCGCTTCTGGCGAGGCAGGAGTACTGTTAGCTTGGTTTCCCTGTCTGTGACAAAGACATATGTGTGTAAATGTATAATACAGAACCATTGAAACTTATAATGTGCAGTATAATTACTACTACTTCAAAATTTTGAAAGAACTAATAGTTTAAAGTGCATATAGATTTAAATAAGATACTGTATCCTATAACTGCTAACATTAAAATCATTCTGCTGTCTGCAGTTAGGTTGTATAGTTAACTTCTGTGGAGTGAGGAAATAAGTAATTATTATAGCAATTGGCTAGCATGAGTATTGTCCATAAAGACTTACAGATTAGAACACGGAAGAGCTTTAAACATTGACATCTTCCATTACTTTCATTGCATTTAATAAAATATTTTATTCTTCCATGATGTTTCATCAGTATGCATCACTTCATTATCTCCATCTCTGGGCACATCTAGTGATGTGCAATGTTTTAAATCATGCTGCTGCTGAGCGGAGTCTTCCTCATACCTTCCTTATTCTTATCACCAGATTTCACAACTCTGAAGTCCCAGAGGAAATTCTTGGAAAACAGTTTAACAATGGTTGAGAAAAGGTACATAGAAGTATAGCAGAACTGTAGCTGGTAAAAACTGTGGTATGTGCATTTAAGTGTATAGAACTAAACCAGATGAGAGTAAGCATAATATAATCTGTCTAGTCATGCTCAAACTAACCCTAATGATCATAGTCTGTATAACAACAAAAAAACTACTAAAAAAAATTTGTTACCAATGTGTACAAGAGACTAAATAATTAAAAAAACCTAGTTTATAATCAGATGGCCTTCACACTCTCTTGTCATGACAAATTCTTTAATAGAATGCCTCTATTTTATGATATTTTTTTCAAATTTTCAACAAAGTCTATTCACCTTGCATATTTATAAAATTTATTTGCCTGGATAAATTAAAAAAAAAATAAAATCTGTCAAGTTCAAATGTATATTAAGAAGATTTTTTAAAAAAAAGGAAGAAAAGAAAAAACAAAATCACATTTTTGAGGCATCATTAAAGACTACCTACCAAGTTTGACCTGGTAGCTGTCAAGCATGTTGCTTTGTCAAGAAACATAGAATTTTTAACATTAATGGAAGGCAGATGTGTGATTAGATTACAGAATTATCTTTTAAGGAGTGTTTGTAACTCATAACTGCATGTTAAATGGTTGTATTGGGGACAATAGAGGAATGATTTGTCATGACTGGCAATACGAGTTAACTTAGTTAAGATGATGGCTAACTGCACTTCAGTCTCTGAAGCAGCTCCTAGACAGTATAATGATGTCCTCTAGTTGGCATTCCTTGAATATCCTGTTTTATTTGGTTAGTTTTTCTCAGGCTGCAAAAAGAGTTGAAGCTTTATTTGAATTCTGAGAGCTCTAATATATTTGAATTTGGGAGACTTCTCTGTTCTAGCTGCATATATTTCCAAGTCAGTATGGACATACTTATTTACCTGAAGAATCTTCCTTTCTGCTAGCTCTTCAGCTGACCTTTCCAAACAAGTGACTATTGTTTGATGTCATTATGATGTGGCCTGTCTGCTGTATTCACGTCTTTGCTAGAGCTGTGGCATGTGGTTATAGGTGGTGACATGAATAGATGCTGTTTAAACTTGCAGTGTTATTTGGATTGTGATGTTTTATTAAGTCATGTTTTAACTGAGTGGGTATTTTTATTTCTTCCAGACATCCCTAAGCAAGGTGGAGTTTAAAAAAATAAAAGTTAATTTGTCAGGGCTGCTGAGATTTATAGTATGAGTTTTGAATAAACATTCACGGCAGGGTAATGTCCTTAGAGGTTATTTCAGATGAATCCTCCTGTTCTGCATCACCACCTGTGCTGTCCCCTGTTTAACAAATTGTAAAGAAACATTACAGATACTTGAATAAAAATCACAGACTGCTTCCAATATTTTAAAGGACACGGCAGTGCCACAGATTTGTGAAATGAAGAATAATAAATAACAACTTCAAAATATTTCAATCTCTTGGACTTTTGAGCAGCATGATCCATCCCCCTGAAACCAAATCAATAAATGAAAACTGAAGTAAATAACTTTTTTAAAAGCAATAACAAAATTGCAATGTGTTTCCTGCAGAAAGTATCAAAGAGCAAATAATATATTTGGATGTTCACCCATCATTTTTTAATACTGTAAACAGTACTCAAATTGAGCAGGAATGGACAGAAAGTAGCATGGACAAAACTTTGTTCAGTACTTTGCTTCCAGTTTAATAAAATACACCAGTAATCCTGAACTCTTGACAGAATTATGTTGACAACTTTTGTCATATTCCCATGAATCACTGAGTGATGTTGACTGAAAGGATTCAGGCATATTTTCACTCTACTTATGCTAGACATATATTAGTAGTTTAATATGATAGCTTATAAAAAAAACAAATATACAGACAGACTTTTGACCTTGCCTTATT
Organism: Chloroceryle amazona; assembly: GCA_027560015.1. Taxonomy (NCBI): domain Eukaryota; kingdom Metazoa; phylum Chordata; class Aves; order Coraciiformes; family Cerylidae; genus Chloroceryle; species Chloroceryle amazona. Next base: position 84,276 of record JANHFX010004166.1, read on the forward strand.
CTCTTGCAACACTATTAGAATCTGGTTTATGTGTATAACCGAGTCTTTTATTATGGGAGATAAAAACATTTAGTTTTCAAATGATTCCCTTCTAAATACACTATTGACATCTGCTGTCAACAGTCATCTGCTTCATAATTAATAATGCAGATTTTAACGTTGTATTATCTAAAGACTATCAGTTTGTTGTTTGATGTTCCTAGATGAAGCTTATTACTTTGTGGCTCCCATTTCTCAACATCAGAAAGCAATGTGTTAACTTCCAGTGATCGATGTGAATAGCATTGCTGATGTGTGATGGGTGTATACTCTTCTTAACTGCTAAAGCTTCACCCTTTCTTGCTGCACTTCTCTTCCCTCTCTTGCTATATACCCGTGCCTCCTCAGTCAGACACAGCATCACCTCAGAGGGCCTGGAGGCCAAAGTAGTGGGGTCTGCCTTTTCCTGCCTGCACAGGTCAGAATATACAATTCATTCCCAAACTCCGTTTTATAATTATCTCCAACATCTCTTTCTGTCTGTCTTCCCTGAATTATCTTTGCTCTGCCTCCTTGCCTCAGAATTTCAGTCTCTGCTTTGCAAATCAGACACTTCCACACACTCTGATATGGATCTGGATATTCCTCCTGCCAGGCATGATCCTTCAGTGAGTAAATATACACCAGTTAAATAAGTTTAATTTTGAAGATGTATGGTTTGTAGTGGATAACACCTTCGGTGTTGATGAACTGATATTTGAACTATAGTTGAAAAGCAGAATTTATATCAAACAGTAGGAAATAGAAAGGACCTTCAGATACATCTTGTCTGCTGTCTTACCTTTAAAATGTCATTCCTTATATGTTCTTCTCCATGTGTCTTGTCTTGTTACAGGCATTTGTTTCAGGGCACATGTATTTGTCTTTTCTGCAGAATCTCATCTAGTACTTTCCTGAATCGTTGACATTTGTTTTCTTGGAACAAATTATCAAATTTACTTTTTTATAGTGACTTTTCCAGAAGTTGCAGTCTTCCCCTTCTCCAGAGCAAGACAGGAAGATGCATGTTCCTGTGCCCTCAATTGGATCCTATAATCAATATCAGTTACTGTGAACAAATAGCTAAACTTTGGTATAACTCTGATAGAGGAAACCAAAAGACTGATCTTGAATCATACTGACCAGCGACTGGACTCATACTTCTCCTAACTGAGTACTTTGACTATATTTTAATGTGCTTCAAGTATTTTTTTCTTCTATGTAATCCCACATCAGGACTTCAGTTCTTGTGACATTGTGTGTATTTCTTTTGTGTTAATATAGGGGAATACTAATGAAAAGTTTAGGTTTGGTTTGGTTTTTAATGCAATGTTCTTGATTTTCTGGCTACCCTTAGTCATGTTTTTCATAGGAAAGATATAAAGAAAAATCAGCTGTACAGCAGAGTCAACGACTATCCACAGTCAACATCACTGGGTACACCATGGAATGTTGCAGTAGTTAATAAATATGTGCATTATTAAAATAGCTGTAATAATTGTATCTGCTGCAAATCATACCATGTAGTTTATCCTATTGATGGAAAAATAACTTTCTAATTCATCTTAACTTCATTTTCATCTTTTTGATTTCACTAAGTGGTAGGTACTTGATTTAATGAAATTTAAAAAGTAAACCTGTGATTTTTATTTTCATGGTGTAGGTATCTATCTAACGCAAATGAATTTAAATGAACAGCTAATTTTTCATGGAGTGACAAACAACAGTGATTGGCTGCTAACACAGTATTTGAATTTGCACTACAGCCAATGAATATGGATGTAAAATTTAAAGTCCTTAACAAACTTTTCCTAGTGCTTGGTATTAATTTTCCTGTGCCCTTAGGAGCATGTGTTTTTGATGTAAGTCTTCTTTGATTATTTTAAAAATAGGAACTGGAAATATTTTCTGATTAAGAAACATGTCACAGCTTGGTATTCTTTGATTAGAATACATCATTTGTCAATGTACAAGGTGATGGCTTCTGGCTCGCAGAGGAAGATGATCTTTTGCAGTAAAAAGGTAGCTGTGGAGATGTCGGTAGATGTTACTCATTGAAGATGAATATGCAAATTGAGAATTCAAAAACAAAAGAAAGATTGTGTCTTGGGAATATTTCCTTTGTTGTTTTCTTTCCTCTTTTCTTTTGGGAAGAGATTGTTAGGAGACTAGGAATATTAATTACGATGATAAATGTAAAAAAAAAAATATTCTGAGTAACACCTATTGTATAAAGGACGTTTTCTTGAGATTATAAACTGGTGAACATGCTGCATTTTAATTAAAAGGATAACGAAAAGTTGCATCAAATGTATATTTTTTTAACCTTTTTTTCTCTCAGGACTGTCTTTTCTCCTTATTTATGTAAAGGAATCTGAAGTCCCACTTCATAAAAAACAGTTCTGAATAATTTTGTAATTAACTAATTGAAAGAATAATGGAATTTATGTCTGCAATTTCCCTGCTTATTGTGCAAGAGGAGAAGAGAGCTATGTGCTAAATTAACTGCAAAAAGGAGTGGTAACTTCCTTCATAGTGAGTAAGTAAATCACAATGGTATTCAATGTAAAATGGGTTTCATGAAAAGTACTAATAGGAGCACGAGTTGATGACATAGAAAATCCATTGTCATTTAGCATTTCATTTACATTTCCAGGTAAAACCTCGTTTATAGCAGATACATTTACTAATGTATTTGAAATACCCTGAATTCTCCTGCCTGGCTGGCTGGCTGAAGTGGAACACTTAGTTAAAAAGTCATTTCTTCTACTAAACACCTTGTCTCTTTTCATAAGGTTGGGGTTTTCTTTGTTTGTTTATTTTTCTCCCATATATGTTCAAATGCAATAATTCATTCTCTGACCAAAAAACAACCTATATTAATCACAACTGACTTAAAAACATTGAGTGCAGGCAACAGCTATCAGAATGGTGACTGTACTGCATCCCAGCATCCTAGATCTGCCAAATGCAAGCTGGTGAGATTTTCCCCAACATGTACACTAACTAGCAAACACTTCATTTTCAATTTTATCTCGCTGCCCACTATACACCTCTAGATTTATCCTATTCGTTGCACAACATTTACTAGAAATAAATATAGTGCAAGTAGACATCGCATTTGCTTTTGATGATACAGTTCAGAATTGACCTTCAATTCTCCTGTAATCTCATTGCAGAGTGTTTCTTGGGCAGAAGTTACCAAACTGTACTAAATTATACTGAGCTGTGGTGTTCTGGAGATAGCAATAAGCCAAGTAACTGCATCCTACTTTCTTGCAGCTTTCTCACCAAAACTTCACCTGGACAATAGGGGTCTCAGTTTGCAGCTCTGCAGCTGTTTGGCTGCATATCTGGCATTCACATCAGCCTGGGCATGACTTGCAAGATGAAAAAACAGTGTTACCTACCACCCCACATTTTGTAACATTCTCTAGAAATCAATTTCTTATTCATTAATCCCTGGAATAGGTTTAATCCCTGAATGAAGTCCTGAGAAGTGCTGGGTACCATTTACATCAGGCCTGAACCTTCAAACTGAATTTTGTTCTTGCTGATAGAATAGAAGCTGGACCCATGCATGCAGCTGGCTGGCTGTTGCAATATGGTTGTAACCTGTACACACAAAAACACTGTACTGTATTAAACTAATGGGCTTCCATAATTGTCTGGTGGTGTAGGCATATTCAAAACCATAACACATATAAGAATCAAAATGCAGATATTAACACTTATCTCTAGGTGATACTAAGAAATATAATGCGAAGATATTATTTGAGGAAACTATGTGCTCCTTCTAGCCTCAGCCTGTAGCATCGGAGGCGCATAAGGGAATATAGCCCACGGAAGCTTCCAGGTATTTGTGATATTTTTAGCTAGAAATGTGTAATAACAATGTGGTAAAGTTTCATCCCAGAGCAGCTACTAAGTATTAAACTGTGATCAGAGCACACTGACTGTTGAAAACACCATTAAAAGAGAGAAATTTTACAAACTATTTGGAAGGAATTTTAATATTGCAGCCGGCTTATAGCAAGACTTCCTTCACAAATTGCAGAAAAGACCATGAGACAAATCTCATCTCTGTTTTGCTCAAATAGCTGTTTCTGAGCTCCTGCTAAATTGAGAATCCAAAGGTTTGTTTTCAGGCAAAATCTACCGTACAGAAGTATGAGGTGAAATCATGAAATCTCTGTAATTAAGATCAGAATTTCAGTGACCATATTTTTGAAGAAAAAATGCAGATTTTTGCACCATGTTTTTTGTAATTCAACATGGGCAGTTTCCATGCGATCCTATTATCACTATGGCAGCTTTTATAATTAAATGTTGTCAGAATTTGTTGTTCAGATTCCTGAAAACCTAAAGGAAGCCTTTAACAAGTTAGTAAACCAGTCAGCCTGGTGACACCCATGCTGGAGAACACCTTAAATACTGATTCATTTAAGATGTCTACCTTCCGAGTCACTGTCTGCATTTTGAGTATTGCCTCTTAGAAATAAACGTTAAAATCTCTGGTATATATTTGAACTTAAAAATTTTCACAGCTCATTTATTTGAATCACACATGAACACTAGTTAAAGAGGAAAAATAGACAAGAAAAAGGCACAGAGTAGCAGAGGGTAGAGCACCAGAGGTCTACAGAAGCACTCATTCAACCTTGACAGCAAGCATTAGGTAGGGCAATGGTCACAACTGGAGCTTAATAGCTAGTTGGTGAGAGTTCTGCTGAGGAAGAAAAAAAGCAGTTGGCCAGAAGAAGGGAAGGTGGTTTATTTTGCACTCATTTTCATGAGGTGAAATAGTCTAGCATTAGAAAGAGGAAGGTTGGTTGGTGTGCTAGCTGCAATTTTTGTTCAAATCTCAAGCAGTTCAAATCTCAATGCAGTCAAGCAAGTTTTCCATGATCTGACTGCAAACTGAAAAGATGTAGGTACCAGCTGAATTTCCTGTGTTTAAATGTACCAAAACACTGCCTTTATATTAGCTAAATGGCAGAGAAACATACATCTTTTCCATGAAAATAAAGTTTTAATTAATTGAATAATTTGCAACCCCTTAAAGTTAATCAGAAAGGTCTAATTTGCTCTCAGATATAGGACAATTTGTGAAAGATGTTGTTTGAAACACTATTTTTCAGATCATTTGTACGTTCCCAGTCTACAATCTTCTGATTATATTGCAAAAATAATTTGCTCCTTTAGGCTACCTTTATATGAAATATTGAATTAGTTGGTTAATATGAGGTATAATTCAGTTCTGTGTGATTTGCAAACCCACCCTGATGATGTGAGTTACACCGAATTTCTTTAATTTTTTATATTCTACTCTGGAGACAGCATGCACAATAGAGAAAATACGCAGTTGGTTTGTCTGAACCCTCCTCTCCTTTGACAATAAATAATGGCATTACTTAAGAAACTGTTGATTAATCCATGAAATTAACATTATTGAGCACAAATATTGTCTTATAAGTCATTAATTATTAACCAGCTCTTTGCTGTTTCAGAGAAGATGAGCTTCTCTGTGAAGCCCCTGTTTACAGCAGACAGTGCAATATACTTCAAAGTATAGATGGTCGAATTGCATAGATCACCTCAGCTGGCATATCCAAAAGCCCCTGTGGTTCAAAGGCTGGATTTGCAAGGAGTTTTAAAACCACTTAAGTCATACTTTTAGAAATCAGCAGCACACTCAGTGCTAATGAAAGTCTTGAGGTATTTAAGTTTTGCCAATGAAATTCTCACTGCTTCTGGTTTTCTTTCCCTCAGTTCACATGTACACCACGAAGCTTTGATATTTCTGATTCTCTTGGTGTTCATGAACTATATGAATTCACAGGTTAGATCTTCTGATTGTTCTTTCTTTGGGTCTGATACAGCGTTTTCAGAGCAGTGATAAAGCAAGCATAAAATGGTGGGGGAAATGTCTCTTGGCTTCCCCATGAGTAAAAATGTTCATCTGGAGTGTAGGACAGAGTATGATTTAATTTTTTATCTGATTTCCAAGTCTGTACTGTACATAAATCTTCTTCCCATTGGAAGATTTTAGTGGCTCAAATTTAGATATTCCATAGTGAATCCTTCTCAGTCCTTCCTGTTTAAGTTATCCCATTATCTGATTACGCTAGTTGCACTGTACAGCACAAGTTAATTTCATCTGGAAGTAGCAAGGGATAAAGATTGAACAGAAAATGTATTACTGTGAAATTGCAATTTGAAATATGTTTGGATATGGACCTAATGTCCATAACTTTCACAGATTTTGAGGAAATTGGGTTCTAAGACATACAGGAAGTGCATCGGTGAAAATTTCACTACTGTGTGCAGTGTCAGTTTGTTAGTGAAAACTCCTTGAAGCTGCTGACACTGTATCTTCAGATGATGTAAACCTGTACAATTATATGCTTTTAGTGGAGTTATAGTGGCCATAGACCAACCGTACAACCCTTTAACTCTTTTCAGGAAGTCTAAATTGAGACTAAGAAAGTATTTTGGTGCTTATGCAGTTGCTGAATGGTTCTAGTTGTCATTTCATTGAGGGGAAAAAAATTAGGGAATAAAAACTTGGGTGCAAATTTTATTATATTGGATTGTGTTACAACTGCAAGCGCTCAATAAAAAAGGCAATGGGTATATTATAGCACTTTATTTCACACTTAATCTTGTAGCGATAACAACTTTGTGCAAAATGGTGTTCTAAATTTGCATCAGGTTAGAAGAATCCAAATCGTAGCACATTGAACTAGTTGAAAAAGTCAAAAGGAGATAGAATTGTGTTTTCTGCAGCATTTACTTAGCATGTAAAATTAATTTCTGAGGAAGTCTTCAAACTGAAATATTATTGTGGGTAGTAATTTTGATAAATGAAAGACAGACCTTTAGTAATTTCCGTTAGGGCAAATTGATATCTACAGGACATGCACAATCCAATCTCTTGCCTTGTCCTACTGGCTGCATCACCACTTGCTTCCATCACTGCATGAAACCATCACAGAACATGTGAGACTGTGGGCTTTTTGAAGTGCATATTGCATTTTTTTTCTTGTATATTTAATACAACAGCAGGGTTGTATTAAACATGTTTAATACAACAGTCAGGATATCTGAGTCTCATTCCAATGAAGGAAGTTTTATAAAAAGAGGAATTTGGTTTATCTTCCTGTTGATCAGATGGATTGCTTCCCTTCATTTTCTCCATTCATCATCCTCTGATTTCTTCATGGCCAATATGCAGTGCAGTGGTTTTTAGTGTTGGTAAACAAAGTAATGAATGAAACAACTAAAAGGAACCCGAGGATGCTGATCTGGGTTATTTCAATATCCCCTTGGATAAGCCTTCTGATTCATTAACAGAGACTTTGTTGAATTGCTAGACCTTTTAAATTCAGTGCAGTGTGCTCATCTCTGTTCATTTGGAAGGAATCGTGCTTCATTTACTTATTTCACATGGTAATGTATGTCACTTGATAATTTTCCTTAGCTTTCAGAGAGGACATTATACCTTGCATTTACATTTGCTTTGCTGGCACATACCAGCATTCAGGAATTTGTGGATAAAATATAAACAGAGTGTGCCTTCTTGCCTGTCCAATTCCAGTGAATTAATAGCAAAGTGTGAATTACAATAATAGCTCTCTAGGAAGGTTACAAAATATGTGTAAGACTGAGAAACAGAAATTTCCACTGTATGTGATGTTTTCAGTGTTTTCTCCATAGGTCACCAAGCTTTTCAGGTAAGTTGGGATGCATATGCAGTCAAATTTTCAGAAGCTCATAAGCAGATTTGACTATGCCTGTACTGCAATCCAAAAGCAGAACTTCAAGTCAGCTATATATAATTCAACCAGCTCTAAATAAAATGCAAGTGTGTAGTGGCATGACAGTAACAGTGTGTAGCTTCATTGCAGACTGACTGAAAAACCAGCTTGGATGCCAGAAAAATATCTGGCTAAATAGCCTGGAGGGAAAATGGTACCTTCTGCCTACTCTCCTCTCAGGAGATGAGTTAGTTTAAAACTAGTTTCTGTCAGTTGGTATGCTCTCAAGGGCACCATTGCAAATGCATTAGACTTGTGCTTAGGTGTTTTTAGCCTACGGACAAGGATCCAACTGGAATAAATTGCCAGATGCCGAGAGAGGTGGGTAGGGCTGCGGTGAACCGCAGACACTGAGGATCAAAGCTTGTTGATGGTATTCATGCATCGGTTTCACCTTTGGTCATTCCCACTTAATGGAGCCACAATGTGGTTTTAGAAGTAGCTAATGCCTCATAAGAAATAAATGTGTTGCCTTAATGCTAACATTTGCAATAGCAGGGAATGGACAAACAGGAGAACAGGTGCACAACGTGACACTGAGGGTATTTTCCCTTTGAATAACAGGTTTTGACTGAATATTGGTAAGTTCTTGTAGAAAAGAAAAGAAACCAATATATTCCAAACAGGACCACTTGACATCCTCTGCATGGTTGCTTATAACAGACCCTGTATTTCCCACAGTGTTATGGACGTGTACTGGAGAAAAAGCTTCAGTGATGAGTTCACCGATCTGTACTTGCCTATGGGTTCCATTTAAAGTAGAGGAAGATCATGTTCATGCTCAATTCAGTAGTGCCAGAGACTGTGTCTAGCCTGCAGAGAAGCTGAATTCTAGGATGTGCTTCATGGTCTTAGAGCACTTTGTGGTTTGGGTTTCTTCCCCCAAAATTTGCTCCTGGGCTTATTCTGACATGAGTTATCACTCAGACTTATGAGTCAAATGCCTTAGGACCCCCCCGCCCCAGTTTAGGCATATCTGGCAGGACAGTGAATTTCTGCGGGGCTGTCATCTTAGTACTCCTCCTGGCATCCACATAAGATGTACCATGCTCTCCAGATTTCTGCTTTTCATGTCACATTGTCTGTGTCACCTGAGTGCTACCAATGCTGTAACACACATGGCCAGCTGCTGTGCATAGGTTTTACACAGGAATCTCTGCCAGATCGAGTTTAAAATATTAATCTGCAACTTTGTGTTAACCTTTCTAGGTGAAATCCACAGCTTGCAGAACTCATATAGGATTTTTTTTCCCATCTTTATAGAACTGAGAAAAAAACATCTTTACACAGTTATGTCAGAAAACCCAAATTCTCTTATTTTTTTGTGAATCTCTTCAGTGGCTACTAGCTCGATATTATCTCTGTTTCAGAATACTTTCTTTCTTTCTTTCTTTCTTTCTTTCTTTCTTTCTTTCTTTCTTTCTTGATAAGGCAGTGCTATCATACCTAGCTGCAGTTTTTGATCCTTGGGTGCTTACGGCACACTGTTTCAAGCCTTGTTAAGTGATGGACTCCAACCTCTGTAGAAGAATCACCGTAAATTATTAAGGGCTGCTGGTTTTGTATGTTATGCCTTACAGCATTAGAAGAACTTTATTATCAGATATATAGAAGACTAATGTTAACCCTTCAAAAAGTTATCTGAATGCACAGTGAACAGTACCTTCAACTTGACCCTTTGCTCCAGTGAAAAGTTATGTTTTTGGCAAAACCATTCTGTTGTTATGACATGCTTTTTGTCTCAGTTGAAAAACTGCTTCAGTGAATCAATTTTATTCACACTAACTTTGTGTCATCTTGGTTGTTAGAAGCAAAGAAGCCGATCAACAGCAAGCCTCCCTTCCTACAGTCTAGTCATGATCACTTTTCTTGGCAGAAAGGTAACATTTAAAAATAATTCAGTAACTTAGTCCACTTTTTAGTTCCAATCAGGATGGGATAAAATTTAAATCGGTGATATAGAACTGGTCCATACCCATCAAAGACAATGAAAAGACTCTAGATACTATGTAAGGGTTTAAGTTCAATCCCTCAGTGAGCAGTAAATTCATTATATCAATGTTTTGTAGGCCAGTGGAGGACTCTTGCCACACTTTGAGACTGCAGTTTTGTGTGGTAGCAAACAAAATAAAAGAGTAAAGTTATCTTCAGGCTGATAGTTTTATCTTTCTTCCCAAAGCACTGTACAATTAACAGCTTTTTTTCCTTCTTTTTTTAATGAAGTAATTTTCAGCGAGGTCAAAACAGATGAATGTGGCTATAAATGGTCTATTTAATTACAAAACAACTCTATAGCTTTTGCATAAAATACTTTGGATCATCTGAATGCATTATTTACAAGTATAAGACAAATGGTTGTGCACTTAAAGTGTCACTCATGGAGTCACCACTCTCAAAAGAAGTGAGTTAGAGCGTGAACTGCCTGTGTGCGCACACAAGCCATGCTCCCCTTTGCCCCAAGGGAAAGATACCCCACTGACCTGCAGGGCCCCGGGGAGACAGAAGTATTCATTTAGACAATTACTGTGTACTAGCTGATGAACTGTAAGTCTTAGAGATATTATAAAACAGTCGGCTTCATGGGAAAGGTTCTCATTTCCATGCTGTAAATCTCACCAGGTTGTCTCCTGCCACTATGTTTCATATACCGTTGGCAGATAATAATAGTCTCAGTGCTTTTAAAACTAAATTGTCTCTCCATCACAAGAATGATGTACAAACAGAGAGCAAACACAGACTGTGCAAAGGTTTCCCATCTCTTAAAACTTCCAGTAAGGTCAGTCCTTTTTGAAGAGCACTCAAATTATCTGAGGAACGAAGGAGGGTAGGGAGCAGGTAGCAAGGAGACCTTCAGAATATGTCTGTCCTACAGAGCAGATGGCCATTGTACCCAGTGATGAGTCACATCACCTCTTTCTGTCTCATTGCTAATGCACAGACATTGTAGAAAAATCAATCTAGGGCTCTCTTTTAAAAAATAAATTTGCTAAAAAGCAGTTTCTTGAAAAATATTTAGGATAAATGCAGGTGCCAGGGCTGTGTGCTGAACTAGAACACAGAACTCTCTGTTTTATTTCCTTTTTCCTTAGTTTTTTTTGTTTCATTACTAATGTAGCTTAGATTCTTTTTGTGATTTTTTTTCTTTCTGTTATTCTTTCCTCCGTGTTTTTAAGGGTATACTGTATTTCTTTGTCATGTCTCTTATCTTCAGTTTCCATAAGGAAAAAAATATTCCAGTGTTAAGAAAAGTCTTGCAAATTTACTGGATGCATACAGTTGAAAAAGTTTTCCAGGAAGAACTGCTCTGTGTTTGCAGACCTGTGCATTTAGTTGTGGTTCAAAGATGTCAAAGCTGGGCTTTTTTCTGAGCTGTTCTAAAGTTGTCCTGGAGTTTGGAACATAGTTGAGGTATTTTCGGTAGACTGAGCATACCTCCTGTCAGGAATCATTAGGAAAAAAAAAGGTGAAACAAACACAAAATTACACAGGGCCAAAATTATAAACAAAGAAGTAGTTCTTATAGTTTTTTTATAATTGCTCTTCTGCTTTTTTTTTTTTCACAGGATCACATCAATCCCTGTGGGTCTTATTTAAGTTTAATATATGTTATCATTTGAGGTTAAGCTTAGAGTGCATCTTACATAATTATAAGCCAAATACTTTCATTTTTATTTTTTTCATCTTTATTTAGAGATGCTTCAGGCCGTGTCCTTGTGAAAATTTAGCAGCTACCAAAGCAATGACTAAAACGACTGCACTTTGCATAACGCCAGCAGTCAAAAACCTTAAAAGCTAAGTAATACAAAACATTAATGGCTGGTCTTTTTCATGCATCTCAGCTACTTTAGCAGATGTAATATTATTAGCTGCTTCTGTTCACAGAAAATTAGATATGCAATCGGTAGGGGTACAAGACAGATTTACAGAATATGAAAATGTCCTGTAAAAGCTTATTCACAGCAGCAATTAGCACTTGCTGAAACTTGGGACAGGCAAAGTATTTTGTAAACAGTAAGAACCATGGTTTATTTCGAGAAGTTAATTCAGGGAAAGTACTTTATTTCCGAATGTTGATGTTGTTTTCCATTTTGTGGGTGGAATCATATCTGTGGCAGGTGCTCGGTGGCAGTGGCTGTTGCTCCCTACTTGTTGCCAAAGGAGTTTTCCTGTTATTTCAAGTAGTGGCAATCGGTGTTGCATAAAGGGTATGTAACTGGCAGGTTTTATAAACAGTTGAGTGCAAACCGGTTGAGCATGGCAAGGCTCGATCTGCACCACAGTCCCAGCTGGCTGCAAACCATTTAAATCAGTTATGTGACTGCGTGCTCTGGCAGAAGCATTCTGTGTTTTTCTCCCCTTGGTTTGGCAGACATCTTTGATCCAGCCACACTCCATTTTGTTGATACTTTGTGTTAGCTAATTTAGCTCCAGTCAGTTAAACTTGTGCCATGGAGTTGCTGGAGACTACTAAGAGTGACATTTGGTCTACAAAATTTTGAATGACAGGATGATGATGACAAGAATCTCTCTGAACAATTTACTTGTGTGGGTTTGTTTTTTTTTTCCTTAGATCTCAAAGAGTCCATAAAAAGTCTTCATATGATATCCTTTTACTGTAAAGCCAAAATAAAAGTAAGGTCATGCCAGCAAGTTAGTCTGGAATCGCGAGCAGAATCTAATGTTTTCTGGTACTTGGCCCTGCATTGTAATTATTAAATCACTCCTGCAATGTAACAGAAATTGGGGGCCAGGTTCTCAGTTGACATAAAACTAACCAGTCTCAGAAACTATTAGAATGGCTGAACTCAGAGGGACCACAGTGACTTACAACACCAGATTAGATGGTTCTGACTCCTTTCTGAAAATTCGTTACAGTTTCTATGGATTGACTGTCTAAACACGGTGCTATTTAAACCAAAAATGGGCAGTTGTAACATTGGTCTTCTTTATTTTGAATTCTTTTTACTTTGAAAACAAATTGAAGGAGTGGTTTAACTGTATAATGGCATGATAAATCAGTCCATTTACATTTGGCAGAAAAAAGTCAGCATTGCCATTACTTCATAATAGGGCATGGCTATAACCATGGAATTGATTTCAGAGTAAGGCTGATCCATTATGATTTTGTTAAAATTGAATTTTAAATAGAATGATGAATTACTAATCAATGCAGATAAAGAAGCAATTTAGGAAAAAAAACCAAAATATTGTTTACTTTTTTAATTGTGTCATTTCACTGAGCTTCCATATTAGGAAGCTCATATAAATAATATTACAATTATAGTGTGGAAACTTGTGCAATTCAAGGCATAATCTTTGTTAGAGATAAATTTTTCACTCATTTATATTCACTATAAATCTCCACAATTTTTGGTGTACTTTGGGCTTGCTCTGAAAAGATGGATCAATACTGTTGTGCTGTTTCATATCCTAATTAAAAAAAGGAATAATAACTGAAAGGAAACTGGTTTATTCCTTTGTACAGGATACGTTTCCATTCGTTTTTCCTAGTTGTGTATACCTATTCTAACATATAGATAGATTTTAGATTTATGAATTTATCTTAAAACCAAATGAGGTTTTAGTCAGAGGAATTTGGCTTTTTTTCTTACTTCGAATTTCTGTCTTTTCTGGTAGAGAAACCATCCCACCAGAGATAGCTCCACTGTGTCTCATCTCAGATATGTTTAACTGAACAGATACAGCTAATGTATGCACATTCTTTTCTAGGAGATCTCTGTGATTACAGAAGTGCAGAAAATAAAAAACTGGACTCAACCTGCCCATAGGCTGGGAACAGAGATCTCTTACCCTGTCTGTAAGCTACTGGAAATCCTTCCCCCAAATCTGCACTATCTAGAAGAGAAGTGGAAACTCAGTAACGCAGTGATGCTTCGTTCTGGTGACCAGCATCTTTCTCTTTATAGGAAGAGAGAACAGAGGCTGCATCTTATTACAGTGAGAAGGAGTTTCAAGTAAAGAAATGAATACTTGGAATATGCTACTTTCCACCTACCTTTATTTTAGCTATTGTTTTCACAACTCCTGTAATCAAAGACCAAACACAAATGATAGCGAAATGACAGCTTGCAAAACTTCCAGACGATTTAAATGAGATAAACTGCTAAATCGGGCTTAATTCATTAAGACATGTCTTTCAGAAGCACATATAATCTTTCTCTTCACCTCTTTAATTTGGGCAGGGTAATAATTATTAATCATGTCTCCAATGAATCTCTACAACGAAACACTGCTCTGAAGTAAACAGAGTATGCTCAGTCTCCTGGAATAAATGCTGAACAGGCCTAAACAAGCTTTCTGCTCATGCTGTGCAGTTTCATTAATATAAGTGGGAGTCTCAAAGATGTTCACTGACAACTGTTGGAGTGGTCTCTTGGGAAATACCAGCACTCCTCAGAGAAGTGATGTGAAAATCCTCTCCTTGGGCAATTTTCCATAACCACTGAGTTATTTCTCAAGCATTCTTCTGAAATGGGTTGAGGCATTCAACACATGTGAAAATAGACATGCCACCATCCTTTGTCAAATGTTCTTGAACTGCATCCAGCAAGCAGGCTTCCCAGAATAAGATACTGCTCAGCCTGAATAGGGATGACAAGATTTGGCTTCAGTATCACTGAAGTATATTTGTCATTCTGATCTCTAATGACATGGGAAAAAGTTGATTGCTACTAAGGAGAACAGCCATTTTCCTGGGAATAACCCTGGCATTGAAACAATTTGGTGTGTTTTCAACCATTTTGTGCAGAGATTTTTCTCCTCACTCCCCTGCCCCCTATTTCACAGCAAAGGTTTCCTGAAATGTGACCTTTATTTCTGAAGCACTGACATAGACAAAACAGTATTTCCCATCACTGGAAAAAAAAAAAATTAAAAAAAGAAAAAAAAATTTATGGATCCTTGAAATACTCAGATATCAGTTTCTATTCTGTCTACATGCTGTTTCTCAGTTCCTGCCATTGCATGTTTGAATAACTAATATTAAAATAATTCAGAATTACAGTCAGTTAATTTCAAATGTATATATCTCTAGATAGAAAGCTCTAAATCTAAACATTAAAAGTATTTTGATAAAATATTCTGACCAGCAGTTTAGTAGATTGTAGGAAAATGAAGCTTCCGTCTAACTTCTGTATGTTTATATAGATGAAATCTGGATTTATCCATTGAGGAGATCACACAGAATAACTCGGTACCGGGGAAATTATCATCATTGCTTTTGTAAATATGCTAGGATTTTCTAATCTTTGAGGTACTGCAAGTGTTCTGATTCCCACATTTATCTCAGCAAAGAATAAATGTCTGAATGTCCCTTTGTATGACAAACTCCAATTAAATCCTAAAATGATGATGGAGTGATTACAGTCCCAGAACTGGTGAGACCCCTCTCCAATAGGGGTCTGAAAACTTCTCCACATCTTTTCTCAGAATATGACTTTCATTTCATCTTCTCATGAGGGCTAAAGTCAAAGCTCCTAGTAATCTTTATGAAGGTCAGTGCTTTGAATTTTTTGCATGTATTTGTAGATAACATTGTGATTTTGGATGAAAAAATGTTAATATCTGAAAATCAGACACAATTTTTTTGAGTTTTAGTTAATTGGGAGTGAATTAATTTTATCCCATGGCACAGGCTTTCTTTCTGCTGGGCACTTATCTGCCAGGTACAATGATTTCTTTCCACAATTAAATTGGGACAGATGCACACACACAGATACACTCTCATATATTCACATGTTCCTGGTGTCTAGCAAAGAGCTATCCAGTCCCTTTAATCAGATGACTCGGTAACAGTAAATCAACTGACCTTTAAACCTCAAAAGATGACCAGGAAGAATTCTTATGGGGAAAAAATATTTCTTCACTATCAGGAATGTGTGGGCTAGTGCTTGAGGAACACTATATGAAATAACACATTCTTGGCATATAGAATG
The DNA here is from genome assembly GCA_027560015.1 of Chloroceryle amazona. NCBI lineage: Eukaryota > Metazoa > Chordata > Aves > Coraciiformes > Cerylidae > Chloroceryle > Chloroceryle amazona. The sequence continues at coordinate 100,069 of JANHFX010004166.1, forward strand.
AAAAAGTTAAGACACAGCAAACATTTTTGTCCAACTAGAAACTGGAAACAGAGAAGCAAATGCATCTTGTTTAGTTCGAATTTATTCATTTGCCACTATTTCTACCTTTCCTACATGAGCTGTAGAAGTACAAATTCTCTGTGTAACTAATTAAAACAGGACCATACTGAAAAAGATAGCACTTTGGGTTACTCTCCAGTAGAAGTTGCTTCTGTATTAAATAAGAACTAAATTACTCAGGAAAGTAAAGCACGTATTTCAGCAATATGAAAGCATGCAAATATCAGGAGATAGTTCTTTAAGATCTTAGTTAGAGCTTTAGAAATACGGCTTTCCTAGCTGCTCAAAGTCACGCTTGGTGCTATACATTTCATTTTCTGTGCTTTTCACTACAGGAAATCCTGACTATCAGCATCACAGGGATTAGACTATTAAAAGGCTTCTTTAGTGGCAGATTCAGGAATTATACAGTCTGGGACCTCAGGTCATTCTAATTCTGCAAAGACATCCTACAGAAACTTTTAGATACACCTTTGTCATCCAGGGTAAGACGTGAATGAGTTTTGCATCGTTTCCTCACAATGCTTTAACCTGTGCTTTTTGCTCAGGTTTTAACTGGCACGTGTTAAGGAAAGGGACAACAGAGTTGGACTTGCTGTTCCAAGAAATTGGTAGCTCACCTTTTTGCAACTTTTTTTTTCAATGCTTGTAGTGTTCACGCTAAGGCCACACAGCTCTTAATTGTGCCGTGGAGCAATTGTCTAAAGATGTCTTCACAGAGAGACAAAAGAGTTCATTTGAATTCACTTTTGATATGCAACATGGAAGTGGGAGACCTGCTGAGGCAAGAGATTTTATTAACCTTTAATCCTTGAGGCAGATCTTGACCTGCTTTAGCAGTATTTTGGGACTTGCATTGTTGGTTACACATCTGAGGTGCAACAGGATACAAAAATGGGACCTATTGGCAGATGAATACTCAGGTTTTCTAACCTTCTTCTGAGGAACGGGAAGTTATTTTAGGAATGATTCCATACAAAGTGCAGATGATGTATATAGAAAATGGACCATTCACTTCTGTTAAAAATATAATCTGAAAAACTCATGCCTACATGAAGCAAACAGAGGCTTATAGATAGGGACACTTTTTATTCCAGTTTCAGGAAATAATTCTTTCATTTGCCATGTATTTTTTACACTAGTAGAGATGTCCAGTGTTACTGAACTGCAGTGAATTATACCAGGAATTTTATAAACTTGCCTTTTGTCAAATGAGAAACCAGTTGTACCACTGAGGGTTTTTTCCAGTGGTTTGAGTAGTAGAGCAGTATTTCAGATGAGTCTCTGGTGAAATAGAGTAACATCCTTTTGTTCAGAAAGTCCTCAAAACCAGGGAGCTTATCATCTTTATCAGCAAATTATTTGCATTTCTTTTGCTACAATATCAGAGAGGAGAGACACACATACCAAAAAAAAAAAAAAAAAGGAGAGTGGTTTGGCAGAGGTTCTAAAGCAAAGCTTGAAGTGTATTTATGGTTATAATTTTGCACAGATCACTTGGTGCTCTAACACCGTGCTGCTGATCACAACATAAATCACACTTTAATTTTAACCTTTGCAATTCATCAATAGTTTCAATATCAAATATAATTCAGCACTGACACTATTGGTTTACAGGTAAGTGGAATAAGAATGGAGGAGACTTAGTAATGGATTAGTTGGCCTGTCAACAGAGGCAGAAAGATTCATGTTGTCTTCGCTATGTTTCTATCACATGCACAAAGCTATAAATTATGGCAACAGCTAATCAGACACAAGAAAGATATATGCTGTCATTGAAAATCAGTTATTTGTACCATCTCAGCTTTAACAATTTAGCAACTGAAAAGGATTCCATTTAATAAAAGAGCATTTCACTGCTTGTTTTTCATAGCCATATATATCTAAAGGATTTTCTCTTAATAAAAAATTATTTTCTTTGGTCATGGTATAATAGTTCTGCTTTTGAATAACTGTTTATGCAGCTCTGGAGAATTAGCAATGTTTTTAGGAAAATAATATCTTATTTGGACAAACAGTTTTTTCTTCTTTTTCTTCTTGGAACATGGTAAGTCTGGAATTTGGCTTATTTTCCTGCTACGTGTAAAAGCACGAGATTTGTCTGCTGTGAGGTTTCTTAGTCTAAACTTGTTCACTCTGATGCTAGAATTTAGAAAAATGTCTAAACTCTGAGAGTTTCAAATTTGCAACAGCTCCCTGAATGGTGTACTCCACTCTTAAGCCACCAATTCAGTGGGATAAACAGGCAACTATATCTGCACTGTGGTGGTGATGGAACAGGGGCCTGCAGACTCCAATAAATCTCTGTCTTTGCAGATATGAAAAATATTACTGGCTGTGACTACTAGTAACCAATCTGGTGTCGGCCGTGCTTTAAGTGAGAGTGTGGATCAGAAGACCTTTAGCGGTTCCTTCCTACCTAAATTATTTGATATGGTGACTTGTAGCTCTTGGTAAGATGTTCTATATTATCTCCTACTTCTTTTTCCTTTTATGCTAAACCTGTTTGCACAAATGCCCTTGAAGGATCTACCTGTGATGAAGAATCCTAAATACTCAGAGTTTTATTCTTCCTTATCCTTATTCATTCTGTTGATTGAATTATTTCCATCATACTAAATCTCGATATGGAGCGACTAATTCGATGTTGATAATAATATTAATCTTCTTTGTGCTAAACTTTATACCCAGAATATTGACACGTACATTCTGTGAAGTTTATGGTTTTTGATATAATGTCGATATGCTGGAATGAAAAACACAGTGACAAATCATTCTTCGTCAATGTGTTGTAAGCCAGTCTTCTTCCCTCTCCTGCCTCTTCCCGGGGGCCACAGGGGTTCCTGAGTAAGTACTAAAGCTGTTTAGTAGCTCACTGACACACATTCTTCGGAAAAGATCTTTAAGAGAAACGGTTGGACAGCTGCCAGTGCTGGGCATGGGATACTTGTCTGCATTTCTGAGATTACAGAGTGTCAGCACCATCAAATGCACAGTGAATTAGAATTTTCCCCTAATCGAAGTTATGTCAACACTCCAAATGTTTGTCTGTTTTACATGATTCATAAAGATTGTGTGTTACTGCCAGGGAAATACTGAGAAAACTTTTACTCTATAAGGGTGTCCTAATCTCTCTGAGACATTTTGAAGGAGAGTGGTGATGTCTGAGTTTGTGTTTTGGTTTGGTTTTTTTTACTATACTTCAATATATATTTAATTGATGGATTAGGACTGCTCTATAAAATGTCAACATTACCTTTTGGGAAAATCAATCCTCTTAAAGATGCTTAGATATGTATGCAGTATATTATAAGACTAAGTTTATATACTGACTGAGGAAAGTAAAAGGACTCTTGAAGAAAGTGAAAGGAATCCTGGCTTGTATTAGAAATAGTGTGAGCAGCAGAAGTGGGGAGATGGTTGTTCCCCTGTACTCAGGACTGGTGAGGCCACACCTTGAGTGTTGTGTCCAGTTCTGGGCACCTCAATACAAGAGAGATATTGAGTGCAGAGGAGGACAAGGAAGCTGGTGAAGGGCCTGAAGAATAAATCTCATGAAGAGCAATTTAAAGAGCTGGGACTGTTTAGTTTGAGGAAGAGGAAGCTGAGGGGAGGCCTCATCACTCTCTACAACTCCCTGCAAGGACCTTGTAGAGAGGTTGGTGCTGGTCTCTTCTCACAGGGAATTAGCAATAGAACAAGAGGGAATGGATTCAAGCTGCAACAGCGTAGACTTAGCTACAACAGTTTAGACTGGACATTAAGGAAAAAAATTTCACAGAAAGAGTGGTCAGACAGTGGAATGGGCTGCCCAAGGAGGTGCTTGAGTCAGCATCCCTGGATGTGTTTAAGGGTTGTTTAGATGTGGTGTTGGCGGACATGGTTTAGGAGTGGACTTTGTAGAGTAGGGTTGGACTCAATGATCCCAAGGGTCTTTTCCAACCTGAATGATTCTATGATTCTATGATCTTAAAGACCTCCTACTCTTGTGGGAGGACATCATTTGCAGTTTAACATATATCATGAATTTTCATTAACCTTTAAGATTTCATTTAACCATTTAACATTTACCGCTGCTTTCTTCCTTCCCTCCCTTCCTGAAATCCAGTACAAACAAAAGTAAAATTAATCTAGACCTAGACCTCCATAAATATTGCCCCAAAAATTAGGAGACTCCAAAAAATTGGAGTCTCCTAAGGAAAGATTATATGTAGTGTTTCAGAGTCTGAACTTACTGCTATAAAGAGGACATGGTATCAACATGGCCTTTGCATTGTCCAAAATTCATTGGCTTGTGTCACAGCATGGAATTAACCTAGATGTTTGCCCTTTTTTCTTCTGAGGAACTTTGTCTGAGAAGTACTGTCTGAAATCTCTGGTAAAAAGTGACATAAAACATTAAAGACAAAGTATGTTACAGTATCATTGGCTACTATTATAATATTAGGACAGTAATGTGGAGCAAAAAAGAGGACAAGATCTCTGTATTTCAGATTAAATTATCTACTATCAAATATTCCGTCCTCATTCAAGTATTTAATTGTAAAACCATAAAACATGCAGCAGTGCTGGATTGCATGGTACTTCAACCACATGTATGGAATGTACCCTATTGATTCTGCTGACATCTATAGTAGAGGTGAAATCACATGTGTGGAGCAAAGCCTTTATGAAGAAGAAATAGCGACAGGGCAGAGAGTTCGGGCATGTAGAGACTACTGCCTTCTTGTATTTACAGCAGACAGATATAACAGAAATGGACTTTCAGAAAGGACCTAAGACATGATTTTTAAATTTCAGTCCTCTCTGAATAAATTACTGCTTATGAGGCTTCATTACTTTCCCCAAACCTGGCCATAATCAGAAGTAGGTAAAGGAGGAGTGCTTTTTATCATTTATTTGGAGAAACATTGCATTCTCACCTCACAGAACGGTAATTGTACATCACTTCTCTCTGACACATTGTAGAAAAAAGAAAAGGCATTAGAGAGTAAGGTAAAGAGACTAATCTTGTTGAAACATTACATTCAAGCTAGCAGCTTATGTTAGAGGAGTACCATACTTTATGTTCAGGAAAGCAGTTTATTCCGTGACTGGTATACGAGAGGTGGACCATGGAAATTTGAATTCAGTACTTTGTGTAGGTGGTTTGGTCTGTTTAGGTGGTTTTGACTGTTCAAGGACAGTCTTGGCCATATCCCCTACTTAGGTCTCCCAGTGCTTAATGTGATAGATCTTGGGTAGCACCTACCAGTAAAATACAAATTATAGTATATCTCAGTACCAGAACTTTTAATGTACAGTACTCTCTTATATAAAAGGAGATCAAAATTATCCCCAGAATATATTCTGAATATTCATGGATTGATCTAGGTACTGCAGTGCAGAGCTGGGACAGCTGTCAGTTCTATTGTAAGGTGTCTTGTTTTAGAAAATCTTCACTAAAGAAGGAAAAAATTGCTGATTCTTCTGGACTGACGCCAGTGCCAGCCACTTCATATTGTTCAGTAGCAAGATTAGCAACTCCTACAGCTCTCTCTTTTTGAAAAGTCACTGAAAACATCTCTGGTCCAAAAGACCAGATCACAAATACCAGTGTGTTAGATAAAATCAATGCATCATTTCCCCTGTCATGTCCTACAGCATTTGCAGATTTGGTTGGAAACAGTTTAGATGGCAATTTCAAAATCTCAGCTTTGAAGCAAAGGTGTAGATCTTGTCAAGGTGTTGAAAAAAAGGAGTAAGAAGTCGCTGAATGTAGAAGAAAAGGATGGCTTATGTTTGTGTTGCCTCAGTTCTATTATTTCTCCTCAACTTGCAGTTGTAGCTTTTTTAATTGCTTTTCTTTGTTCTTTGTTAATTGTTACCTGGAACTGTAATATTTTTGCTTCATTTTGAGACTGGCCCTCAAGAGCACAGTGTTATTTTTTCCTTTCCTAGCCATGAGTCACACACCATTTACTGGTCCTGTCGTGGTGTGTGTCTCTCCATAGGCCTCATGCTAAAGAAGGGTCATTGCACCTAAGCAATGGCAGCAGGTATTAACCTATCTTAAATCCCTTGTGAAAGGTGGGAGAATATTAATTCATGATTTTAAAATTGTTATTATATTATTATTACTATTTATTTCTTATAACCTTTTTTTTTTTTGCATGATGTGCAAGGGTGAAGGAAGGGAGGAAACAAAAGCTATTTTCTTTTTGTTGAGCTTCTCAGTAAATCTGTCACTCCCTGAAAAGAAACTTCAGCGGAGTCAGTGATAGTCAAGGCCTTGACAGATTCAAGTCACAGGCCACCCATGCATCAATGTACATCTTGGAAACTAGCTTCTAGATAAGTGCCAGCTCCAACAGTTTTAATGAGTTCTCACTGAAAAGAACCCCCAAAGTTCAGTGCCTGTAGAAATCCAAGGTGGACCCATAGCCCTGTGCCAGCAGCCTACACTGTACGGCATGTACTGGTGTGTATTGATAGCTCACACAGAAGTATTAACACAATCTCCATAAGAAATGTCTTTGTGTTGGATCATGAATCAACACATTTGTGTTCAAAGGTCTGCTTTGAGCTAAGGAAGAATGCATTTTTAACAATTCCAAGAAGCCAAGTTCTCATATTCTATTTATAAGGCTTTTGGTGGTTCAGAAATCTATTTGGGACAACCCAACTAGTCATTCTCATCTTTTGTACTGTGAATTTTTAATTTCACCTAGAGAAGGGGTGACTTGCTTGAAGGTGGAGGGGCTATTTGTACAAGTAGAAGAAACAACTCAGAGCCCTAAATCTGAGAAGTCGCTTTTAAGCACTGTCTGAAGCTAAGATGAAGCCTTCTGGCCCATTAGTTTGCCAGAGGCTTCAGTAACATTGCTAGCTTTACCCTATTTCAGCTCTCATAATCCCAGCACTACCACCTGTGTCCTAGGACTGATGCTTTTACAAAGCTCTGCAATAGCAAGAGAACTTATTTCTCTTCCAGAAGAAGGTGGTTCTTTAGCAGCCTTTATATCATTAACTGCCATCAGAGCAGGACACTTTTTTAGGCCCCTTAAAAGTAGCAAAACTTCCTTCTCCAATTCTTTCCATCTGCCAGCCTTCGGTTTTCTGTCTTCCCAGGTCTTTCCATGGCAGACAATCACTGCCATTAAGACAAAGTACTCTCTTTTCCTAGATGGTAGAGCTTGTAACGAGGAAAAAAAAAGTAAGTCAGGGCGCCTGTCTTTCACAAAGGATAAAATGTTGCCAGATGAGCTTTAGCAACATTATTAATCAAGCTGCAGAAGAATCTTTCTCAGTTTCTTCATTTGGAGGAAAAATGTTTGAAAGAAAACAATCCATGCAGAGGAAGACACATAAACTGCTGCAGCATCATCTGGTGGGCGGGGGGGGTTAGTTCTTGTTTCATTAGCCCTAATGCTTCCAGCAGAAACTTTTTTAGGGAAATGACATATACTTTCTATTTAAGTTTTTACCAAAATGTAGGCTTTGAGTGTTTGTGAGTTTTTTGTTAACAGAAGTAGATTCTTTTTTTGAGGTGCTCCACTGAGCGCTGAAATTATAATCATATTTAATTGTCTGTTTACTTCTGTCCAGCCCCTTGATTGAACAGCATCACCTTTGTTGTGGGTATCTACAAACAGTGGTGTTTTCCATGAAAAAAAACCCAGCTCAAAACCCCAGGCAATTATCTGTTCTTATAATTTATTCTTTGCAGAGATTTACTTAGCTATTGGGAATTGTAGAGAAGTGCATATCAGTATATCAAAGCATTTTACAAACTCTGTAAAGTAGAGAACTAACACTTTATTGATGCTTATTTTAGACTGACAGAAAAGCTGAGTGATTCACCCAAACTCCCATGGCAAAGACTGCCCTTCCTCCCTGGTACTGTCATTGTTTGGCTCCGCATAGGAGCCATGTCCTCAGAAGGCGTAGAACTGTAAAGTTGTTCAGTATGAATAGAAAATGCTTTCACTAGTGTGGGATTTTTCACTGTCTTTGTACTGCATTAATGAAAACTCCCACTGCTGCCACAGGATTAGGGTGGATGGATGCAGGATGTCATGGCAAAGCCCCCCATTTATGGAGACAGGTGCTGGATTTTATGTTTAAGAGCCTTTTCCAAAGGTAGTTGAAATACCTGAATAAACTGAATGAAAATTCAGAGTGAAAACTTAAAAGATACTGAGGTTTTCTTAAAAAATTGAAAACCAGTGGGGAATAAAAACCAACTCATTTTGAAACAAAACTAAGTAGATTACGCCAGAGAGAAGATGATTTTTCCATGAGAGAAGACTCTTCTACAGTCTTATTTCTGCATCTCTACAACAGAAAATATGTCATTCAAAGAAAAAACAATGCCACTTACCTCAGAAGAAGTAGAGCACAGGCAATAAGTAAAAATGTGCAAAGTAATTGGAAGGTATTGAGTGAGATGGTGAAGAAAGAAACATTTGTGCACCACAAAGACTGGTAATTTCCACTAGAACTGTTATTGAAATTTCCCAGTGACAATAGTAAAAAAAATAAAATGTTTTGCATTCTTTTTCATTTTTGTATTTTTTATATAAATTTTACCAATGTCATAATGAACACTTTGTTAGTTATTTGTAGTTTGTTTGACTGTATCACATTTGAAAATGAGGTTGACAATAACTGTATGAGAAAAGTCTTGTTGACATTATTGTCATGGAGAGCAATGAATAACAAGTTAGTTTCTTTCTGCTCCCACCTGTCGTGCTTATCAGAATAAGTAGCTCATTCACAGTGGTTCCTAAAAGTCTGTTTGCATATAATCTATAGATAGGCAATGAGGGAGCAATAGCTTATTTTTAAGCTATGTAAAAGGGAAGATAGGATCAGACACTTTAAAATTTCTATTTAAACCTTTTCCTACTTTTAAATTTTCCTGTCCCTTTATAAAGCTGCTAGAGAATAAAAATGTCCAGGAAAATGTTTCCTGTGTTTCTTCTGGCCCTGCTACCATCAGAATCCTCCACCAGTGCTTACCTCTCATCTGTTTGCCACTGCCCTTGGTAAGCAGAGAACAAAGACTTACTGAAAAAAAAACAAAACAAAATCAATAAGAATTTTATCCGATTTTCAATCAGATGCCTGCCACTGGGCACACATTCATTGTCTACCCATCCTTTCTTCTGATCAGCTGTGTTAATGGTTGAGTACCTGACAAGTTTTGTACTGGAAAAGCTAACAGGACTTGTATTGCTGGCAAAGGGTAGAAAAAGGGAGGGTGTGTAGAAAGACCTGGAGAGTTCAGAACGTTGGATTAAATCCTGGGATTTGTGGTTGAAAGTGGATAAATGGAAGGCATTTCTCTCAAGGGGCAGAAAAAAAAAAGACTAACAAGCAGAAATAAAATACAAGAGAGCAGGACAGAGAGCAGCAATGCATAAAAGATTCCAAGAGAGACAGCAGGTAACACATTAAATATAAGTGAAATGTGAGGCTATTAGGGGAAAATGCGACAGCTATTTTGGAGTGCATTCCTCATGGGGAGAGAAAAGCGATAATGCACATTCCCATAGCCTCACTGTGATTATAACTAGACTATTGTGCTCACTGGGGGAGAACCGCAAGGAATTAATGGTGCTGATAAACTAGGGGTGTCCAAGCAAGAGGTACCTGTACACTCTCTCTGTTAACCGGGTCCTTGGAAGTTACTGTGGTTTACCAGTGATCTATGATGTCCAGAAGAGACTTAAAAGGATGCTGTGGATGTCAGAGAGAGTTCTGAGAGGTGAGATTCATTTAGCATCTGGACAGGTCTATGATAAAGGCCTTTTGCATTGCTGTGGTGTGGCAGTAATTGACTCTTAAATTTGAGAGACTATGGAACAACAGTTCCCCTTGCTGATGAAGTATGTGACCAAAAGAATCATCAGAAATTCAAGAAGGAGCTGAATATCAGTGCAAATAGGTGATATTTTCTGCACTGCCCCAAATTTTCTCTCCTCTGCAATTCACTCAACTTCACAGAACTGTTGTCATATCCAGTGAAGGTATGAAAGGAAGTTTATGTTAATCAGGAATCTAAAAGAAATCTTGAAGTTTCAGTGTGAATTTCATTCTGCTTTGCTAATACACATGGAAGATTTCAAGTTAGGGAAATAGAAGATAATTTTAGGACTTGCTATAAATCCTTGATGTGCATCAGCGATGATTCAGTCTGTCCAATCTGTTCCATAAAATCTACGTTGTTTTCTAGTGTAATTAATATTTTAACCTCAAATACTTTCAGAAGATTTCATAAATAGTTAATGGATGTCAACAAAGTGCTAATTGATGCAGAGACCACATAACGGGTTATGCAGGTTAACAAGTAACATACAACCCCTGGCTTAAAATAAACTATTCTTTAAAAAGCTGGAGTACTTACTATTGTATCCTGTGACAAATGTGTTAAAAATGTTCTTGCTCTTAATTCATCATTTAGAAAAAGGAATCTCAAATCCTCTAAAATATCTTAATTTTTTTAAGATCAAGCTAGTGTAAAAACTGTTCTTACATTTTCCATTTTTACCTTTTCATATTCTTTGAGACTTGACTTCTTTCCCTTTACCTTTTTGTCTACGCCTCTCCTCTCCTCAACATTATTGCAAAAACTCAAAGCCCAAGAGTTGGGCGAAAAAAAAAAAATTCTAAGAAAAAAGTCCTTTGTAGCAGTAAAAGGTGAAAGGTTGTAAATCTTCTGGCCATATTGGAAGTCACCTTTCTAGACAAGCTACAATCCTTTTGTAATTAAGAAATGTAATTTTTAAAGACATTGCACTGATAGCATCAGTTGGTGAGTCCAGTTGGTTCAGATATCTCAATATATTCCTGGTTTCACATTTATAACTGTACTGGAAAAAAATTATGTTGCATGATAGATTACACTGTTATATCTTATAAATTCAATGTTCTTGAATAGCATTCATTTTTTACAGTCCTTTGAAAAGGAAGAGGGTGATGAAGTCTACAATACCTTGCTTTTTTTCAGCCTTCTTGGTTCTTAGTCCTTGAGGCAAAATATGTTTAAAATTACCTTGTAGACATTTTCTAAAATTGTCCCTTATATTTGTTTTTCAGTTGAATCATACTTTTATTACAATGAAATAAATAAATACATTCATATTATGCACAGAGCTCTACAATTTCCTTTGAAGTCTTTCTTTCTGGCTATAAGGCTTTGATAGGGGATGTCTAATATTTTACAGGTTTGTGCTAGAGCTACATTGTAACATTATCATTTTATATTTTCATAGTGTTGGGTTGTTTTTTTCTTGGGGGGGGGAGCAGGGCTTTTTAATCAACATTAATTCTTGGGATTTAGTCTGAGACATAAGTGAGACAACACTTTTAACCAGAGCACTTAATTCATCATTCTTCATCCCAAATAGCAGTGACATAATACATTATTAAAACAGATTTTATGCCTCTGTGACTGTGTGCACATGGGAGAAGAAGGAAAACTTTCTAAATCTTTTCTGTTCTTCTGACCAGTGTCTAATTTCACTGTTCATCCACTTACCCTCGAAGTCCAACAGTCCTTTGAATTATTTACTGGCAATCATTCCTCCTGTGGAAACCCTAGACATGATCCAAGATGGAATGGGGGTCTTACTCCCTAGGAGTGTACAGTAGAGCTTGGCTGTGGCTGCTGTCATTGCTGTGAGAATGCGAGGACAGCAGTATCCAAACAGGGGTGTGCAGATCAGACTGCAGAACCTCCTGTGAAAGTAGTATAGTTTTGTCTGAAGTGAACTCCAGATTGCTGCCACCGCTGTCTAGATAGCTTCAAGAAGACCTGAATATCTCTACTCTATATTGTAGTAGTCTTTCCACTGGTACTTTATCTCCTTTTCCAGGATTTCCATTGGTTTTCAAAGGCATTAAATCAGCTTCTTGCTGTTTCCCTTTGTATACTGACTCTAATTTAAAGATACTGAATCAGGATCAGGGGTCTGGTCTTGATGAAACAATTCACCCCACTGGCTTCATCTTCAACCTTCACTTAATATCTTCCTAATAGTTTATTTCTCAAACATTTCCTCTTAGACACCGAATTTGGAATAGAAATAAATGATAAGCCCTAAGCTTTCCCTTTTGGAAGGAATTTCTGATTATTATTTGCTCTTATTCAGGAGATGTTTGCTTTATAAAGTTAGTTGACATTTAAAATTCAACCAGTTATAATCTCACCCCAAATTTTGTGTCAGCAGTATCAAGCAGAAGCAGCGTGCAATAGTTAAATCATAAGGCAAATAGGAATAACAGGTCCTTTAGGTAATAATACTGTTAAATAAAATTAAGCTTTGCATTTATTTTCAGATGTTTCTAACTGACGACTATTTCAAGTCACACTTCAACACATAGCTCAAATTCTGCATGTTAGGAGTAGATTGTTTGACAGATGAAGAAGAGTTAGTTTCTGATCTCTGGATGTTTTATCCGGGTTGATTCACTTGGTTCTTTTGAGCATTTTTGTGGAAAAAATACTTTGACTGAATATGCCAGGAACGACCTGGCATAATGTGGAATAGAGAACAGCAAAATAATGTGAAATCAATGAAAGTGAGAAAGAAGATGAAGCCTTATTGTTACATTTTGAAAATGGGTATGGATTGGTGAATAGGCAGGTAACTGTTAGAGAGTGCTGTGTATACCTGAACCAGGAGTCCCCTGTGACAGAAACTTTGCTTGATCAAAGCCAGGATTTCTTTCATTACTTTTTTTTTTTTCAATAGCCAGTACACACAAAGCCACAAGGGTATTTCATTAAATGCTCCAGCTTTAAAAAGTAGCAGCTGCACATTGAAAACATCTTGAATGTTTTCCCAACCATCTATTGGGAGCAAAGAAATGAGAGAATAATATGAGAACATTAAATTGGATCAGTTCTGTAGTTAAAGGTTTTGTAAACTTCCTTGCTTTGCAGGTTGTTATGAGATCCACAGAGAGTATTACCACCTGAATCAAGGCAGTATATTTTTTACTGGAATTCATATATTTTTCTTTTCATAAAAAAGTATATTCCTTCTGTTAAAATATTCTTATTTTTCCCTCAAATGTCAATATATTTTATTTTACTTGGGATTTTTTCTTCATTCTTTTTTTGAACTACAAATTAAATGCGATTTTTAGGTTTTTTTCCCTTTGTGGCAAATCTGTGTTTTACCAGTTTGCTAGAAGAGTTAATTCTTTACCTTCTATGCTTCCTTCAGAGGTGATCAACTTGAATTTGAGTAGAATAACAAAGCTTATTCACAATTTAAACTCATGATATTTATAAAAATACATGCACTTTTCTGATATTAAAGGTCCAACGTCCTGCAACTTACTGCCACATAGCACATGCAAGAAAGAGT